>LPNX010427307.1:890254-913785 GCA_001517045.1 Pseudotsuga menziesii
CCTCCAAAAAATCAGTTTCAGAAATAACAGGATTTTCCCATTTTGTATGTCCTTCTTCTTCCCCTCGTGGAGAAGACATGGTTCTTGAGAATGTTCTCCTTGAGCCAATCTCAAGATCTATTTCAATCAATTCTCCTTCACCAAGCTTTAACCTGGACCTGGTAAGCATTCACAAACTTGCACAAGCAGTTAACCTGCTATGATACCATAATATGATCCGTCGGATCTCAACTTGTGTGCATTAAAAGTTTATTTAAAGAATGCGTTAATCAGTTTGCTGAATTCATCAAATAGCTTTAACAGTTAATTAAATGCTGAAATATGATATAACAGCACTCTAAACAGGAAATGAAACAACAAAACTGAAATAGAAATGAGAAACACTGGAACAAAGAGCCACAAACACAAAAATTGATAACGGAGTTCACCCCCTTCACTGGGCTACGTCTCCAGGTCCCTCTCCAATGGGTACCGATCCAATTAATCTCTTTAAGATGGTACAAAAATGGTTCTGGAATCAAATTCAACAACTCTAAACAGAATGCTGTACAAAGTCTTTAAGACCTCTCTTCTGGAAATTACAATTAGCCTTCGAAAGGCAAAGAAAGCTAAATTATAACAAAGAATGTCGACTTCAAAAGGAACATCATCTGGGCACTTCACAGCAACTCCCGAAGTTTCTCATAACAGAAAAGTGAAGCTCTGTGCTCTAACACAATCTGAGTCTCCCCTCATAACAGGAACACGATGCTCTGTGCTCTCCCCCCTCGCAATGTGGCCAGAATCGCCTTTATAAAAGCGTTCAGCCCCCGGATAAGTAACCGTTCAACTCGTTTTATCATCACAGCTGCCATCTTCTTGATTTTCGTTACGACCATATGCTAAACTAAACCATGAAATACCACCAAATTGCTGCACAAGCATTATGTTACCACGACGTTCCATATCCCCGAAACATTGCAACTAACTCCACGCACATGTGTTTACTCACAACACGTTGCAATAACCTATAACCAGGCTATGCCACATGTAACGTAACCATTTGATGTCACCACCAACTTCACAGCAACCGATATATATAGGTCGCAAAAAACGTGATATCTATGTCGCAGCAACTCAGCATGTAACCAATGTCGCAGCATCGCAGCATATAACCAATGTCGCAGCATCGCAGCATATAACCAATGTCATAGCATCGCAGCATCCACAAATGTCGCAGCATCGTAGCATCCACAAACATCGCAACATCCACAAACGTCACAGCATCCACAAACGTCACAGCATACGTGACGTGTTGCTTTTCACGAACCGGGCAATTTTCAACTTGACAGTGCGCAAGTGGCGCGGATCATGCTATAGCTGCGCGGCGCGGCTCATGCTATAACTGCGCGGCCATAACTGTGCGGCTATAACTGCGTGGGCTATAACTGCGCGGGCTATAACTGCACGATGTTTAGCATATGAGTTAAAAACATATGTTATGTCCTTTGAACCATAGATTAATAACCATTATACCATATTGGATCAGTGTAAGTTTTGAAGATGAATAATCCATCGGATCACTACCTCTATGCAGGGATAGATTTTCGTGGAGATCTGGACATGCCCCTACCACTAGGAGCGACATATGGCGACATAGGTAACGAATCCCAAACCCACTTTAGTTTTTTTGAATTATTAATTTTTTTGTGTTTTTTGATATGTTGACTCAAAAGACATGTGTTGGTGTGATGACATAGAGTGACAATCTGTCATGTGTATGCAGATGCTGGACCACGATGAATGGATGGTTTCCCTCATCATAGACATAGGGGAAGAGGAGATGACATCATGGGTGTGGATGCTCCAAAGCATTCACACAAACTTTGTACACTTGACACATAGGGTACCCATGGCACAAGTCAATGACTTTCCTGAGGCCATGCAGCACTAGGTGGTTGGTGTACCATAGGCATGGGTTCGATTATTTTGATGGATAGCTAGAGCCATGGTGTGTTACCATGATCAGAACCCCCCTCCTCCTCCTCAGGCTTAGATCCCTGAGAGTATTTCTTTTTGTACGACCATGTATTATATTTTGGTGGCTCGAAAGCCCCAATTTTGTATTATGACACTTATGTATTATGACATCACATTTTGGATGTTAATGAATTTTTTTTATGATGATTGATTTTATTTATTTACATGTGTGTAAAAATATGTGTTTGTGATATGCTTATGGTCTATGAAAAAAATGCCAATCTAACACATGGTTATCATATGAGTCAGCAACTTGATTAAAAATTATTGAAACATGAATGTATGTTATATTCTCAAATTTTTGTTCTAGCAATCTCACACATAAGAATCTTCCTAATAATGTCGGATCCCTAATATGATATGAGCCATTAAGCTGTGAAACCACTAATTGCAAATCAAGACATACCTCAAGAGAGAGAACACCATGTGAAATGGCATCCCAAAATAACTCAATAACTGCACTATATTCAGCAACATTGTTCGAAGAATGCCGTAAACATACGCCTCCTGAAGACAATACTTGACCCGTAGGAGTATAAATCACCCAAGCAGCCGAATCTGAGTTTTGAGTGTGATGGCTAGCACCATCAGTGAATCCTATGTAAACAGAAGACTCCATCGACATCTACCATGAGAAACAGAATCTAATCAACAAACCCGATCACCATGCGAAAACCTAACTATGAAACTCAAAAACTGCACAATAATATACAACAATCAGCCTTGGCTAAACATCATGCATAGTATTTTTTAAGATAGAGCCCATTTCTAGGCTCCACCAAGGCTGTCCCTTCATAATCCACTAGCTCATAGGCACCATTCTCTAACACACGTTTGACCACGTAAGGACCATGCCACATGGGATTAAACTTCCCTGCCCCTAAGGCTTCTTTAGCTTGATCCCACAAAAGGACCAAATCACCTTCAATAAACTTCCTTGGACAGACAGAGTTGTCATATTGGTCCTTGACATGATGCTTATTTACTTCTAGAGCCACTAAGGCATCTTGATGCTATTCATCAAGCTGCTCTAAGTGGACCAAACGTTCTTCTAGTGCGGAAGTGTCTGGTAAAATCTCTATAGCTAAATTCAACAAAGGGATTTCACATTCAACTGGCAAGACAGACTCCACCCCATGCACAAGCTGATATAGAGAGAAATTGGTGGCAGTCTTAACCATGGTTCTATAGGCCCACAAAGTAGGATATAACATGATATGCCAATTCATCTTGCTTTGTGCGATGGTTCATTGGAGTATGGACTTAAGTGATTTATTCACTGCTTCAACCTGTCCATTCTCCTGAGGGTAATAAGAAGATGAGTGCTCCTGCTTATACCCTAACTTTGAAGCCAACTCTTCCATCATTCTATTCTGAAAGTGCCTACCATGGTTAGTGACAATCTCTTTCAGAATGCCGATCCGAGTAATAATTTGGTTGAAAATGAAATGCGTGGCTATCTCTCTGTCGGATTTAACTGCGGGCATAACCTCTTCCCATTTCATGAAATAATCAACAACCACTATAATGTGATGATTCCCCCTAGCCGAAGCTGGGTTGCAATCCATAAAGTCAAGCCCCCACTTCGTGAAGGGACCGGAGGTGACAATAGGATGTAATGGGGCTAGATATGAGCACATATTGCCATGCAAACACCTGGAAAGGGTGACACTTCTTGACCGCATTAGCACAATCTTTGAAGATCGATGGCCAAAAATATCCTGCTATAGAAAGCCTAGATAAATGACCACCACATGCCCCTCCATGGCAATCATTAAGAAAAACCTCAACCTCATCATGGGTTAAACAATGACATAAAATGGAATCTACCCCATGACGGTATAAAGTGTTATATACTATAAGGTAGTTCTTAGCTACATGATGTAATCGTCTTAGCTCATCCCGTGAAAGGTGAGTAGGGACCTTCAACGTTTGCAAATATATAATGATATCCCCATACCATGGGTCCAAAGTTGAGATAAGGAAAATATGCTCATCAAAAAACGTATCCTCATAAACCTCTTCCTCCTCCAAACTTGGAAAATTAGATATGAGCTCCGCAAAGATCAACGATTTCTTCGATTTCACCGAAACAAATTCGAGATCGAACTCTTGCAAAATAACAATCCATTTATTGTATTTTCCCCCAATCATCCTTCAAGTGAGGATGAACTAAAACGGATTGATATGAGCTACAACCAAGGTTTAGCAAAGGAGAATGTAATGTCTCAATCTCTGAACCGCATGAACGGTGGCCAAGGCAAGCTTCTCCACATGGGAATAATGAATTTCTGCATCAATAAGGTTTCAGCTCAAATAATATATGACATGCTTGTGGAGTTCCTCATCCTCCTGAACCAAAACCATACCAACTGTCTCCATGGATGCGAAATAAAAAAAATCTCGGCTATAGTCAGGTGGACTAACCATGGGGGCTGATGATAAGGCTTGCTTAAGAGCATAAAAGGACTCCTAGGATCGCTTATCCCAGTAAAAAGGAGTGTCTTTCTTTATAAGACGCATAAAGCCTTTAGTCAAGTTGGAAAAATTGACTACAAATCTCCGCAAGAAATTTTCCATGCCTTGCAAACACTGAAGATGTCTAATATTACGTGGGGGAGACAATTGAAGTATTGCCTCAACCTTTAAGGGATCGACTCTTATACCCTCCCTGGATATGATGAACCCTAGCAAGTGACCAACAGTCACACAAAAGATGCACTTATGAGGATTTAAATGAACCTGGTAATGATGAAATCTTTTGAGTACTAACCTCAAATGGTATGGATGACGCACTCTCAAATGAGAATGAGCAGCAAGGTCATCCAAATACACTTCGATAATCATTTTGAGTTCATGAAAAATTAAGGTCATAGCTCGCTGAAATGTAGCTCTGACGTTTTTAAGGCCGAAAGGCATCTTCTGATATGCAAAAGTACCCCAAGGAAAAATAAATGCAGTCTTATGTTGATCCTTGGGTTTGATCTGAATCTGATTATATCTGAAAAAACCATCCATGAAGGAGAATACCTCACTTGCCGCACACTCATCCAAAATATGATCAATAAATGGTGTGGGAAAATAAACCCTAGGACAAGCACAATTTAAATCAGGGAAATCAGTGCATATACGGATCGCTCCCTACTTCTTATCAACCGGAATGGGATTTGAAACACACTCCATCAGGGGAACGAGATAGATAAAACCGAATTTTAACAGTTTCTCTATCTCAGCCTTAATGGTGGGCGCTTTTCTAGCATTCACCGCACGCAAACGTTGTCGAACCAGCTTCGCATATGGATAGGTCTTAATATCATGTTTGACAATACGAGGGTCAATACTTGGAATTTCCTCATATGACCAAGCAAATATATCACTAAAATATTTAAATAGCTCGGTATACTCCGTGATCTCATTAGGGGAACAAATCGCCCTAATGTAGATGTTCTCAACTTTTCCAGGATTGCAAGAAATATTGATAGGAATAGTAGGTGATAAATTTGCCATGTTCCCATCGGCCATTTGATCAGGAGAGCTCAATGGAACCATGGGACTACCAATCTTCTTGCTAAGAATATCCCTAAAGTCATCATTCTCCATACAGTCAAGTTCAGGAAGAAAATATGATCAATGATGTAATTCTTCCCAAGGTGGTTCAACCCCAGACATGGCCTCAATTATAATGGATTCATCCAATGGAAAAACATTGTCAAGGCAATCATGTGTGTGAGAGGACTCAACTGCCTATGCAGGAAGCACATACGGGTCCTCCTCCATCTGCGAAGAGGAAGGACTAGGCTCTGCAATTTGTGCAAGTTTTGCTTGATATGATACCATCGTTACAGGCAAGGGCACATCGGTTTCGATAGGTCCAATCGAAGGACTCGGTGAAGGAAGAATCCAAGGATCTTCCATATGGGTAGTTCGAAAAGACACCGAATTCAACGAGGATGAATCCCCACCAAAACTAGATCTGATCATAAGAACGGGCGCAAGACAGCTAAAGGTTCCCATAAGAGATGGATACATACCCACACGCACACTCCCAGTTTTCGACTAAGAATGATCGATAATTGGGATAGAAGTTCCTGATGATGTATTAACACTCATATTACAGAATGATGTCTGATCAATCGTAACGATATTCCCATTAAATGGAAAGCATACCACTCGAAATAGAGAAGAGGCTACAGCTTGCATACTATACATCCAATTCTGGCCCAACAAAAGATTGTAGTCAAGGGGCACATCAACCACCTCGACCTTGATCGTGACAGTATTCCCTCCCAATTGGACCTTAAGAGAAGGAAGAATCCCATGCAGCTAAAATGATTTACCATCAAAATCTATTAACATAGTAGTGTATTGAGACAACTTGGGAGAACCCAAACCCTTCCAACATGACAAAGACATCACGAAAGCAGCAACGCCTTCGTCAATAATAGTGCATTTGACAGTAATACTAAGACACTCTACATGAATCAAAAGAGACACGTAGTAAGGTAAGCGAGGCTCTATTCCCATGGTTTCAAATTTGATAACGGAAGAAGATTTATCATCATCAACCCCAAAGGTAGAAATAAAGGCTATCCTCTGCGGAGGACAAGTCCAAAGTACTTCAAGCACAAACATTGCACAAGGAGTTTGGCCCAAATCCTCAACAACGGAATGGTTTTGGGTGGTTCAGGCATTAGGATTGTGCCCTGAACACTTTAGGACTCCCTTAGTAATGCGAGGTGCAACTTCAGGTTTATCCGTAGGTTTTTCGATACGCAAAGGGATCTCGGGTGGAGTAGGTTCCTTTCCAAGGTCCGGTTGTGACGAACCATAATCCTTCACATGAGTCACAACCTTAGTAGCATGCACCATGTTAATGCAACCATGACCACTATTGGCTTTTGGCGGATTTTGATCTCCACCCAATGCACAATGAGGATCAATGGTCCTGGAGTTCATATTTTTATTATTGGGTAAAGGATTAGTTAGCACGGATGGGCCCTATGCTATGAACCTCGAGGAATCTTCCATATGAGGGCACAAGTGAGTGAGGTGGTCCTCCTTACATAACTTGTAAGGAAAATTTACCTTATGTTTAGTCTGCTTGTCCCCCCCAGCATTACGAGTGTTCTTGTCATTATAATTAGCATTTTCGTTCTTGTTCCCACCCTTACAATTATTTTTCCCTTTTTTCTTATTCCTTCTAGGCTGCTGGTTTCCCTTCTGGTCCAACGATTGCATGAAAAGTACACTCGCCATTTGGGTAGGTTGAGACAAAGTCATGGCTTGTCCCGATGTGGATTGATTAATTGACAATTTGCTCACTTTTTTCACAACCAAATCCGCAGGTTTGGTACTTGTACAACCCACAATTCCATTGGCATGTGCCCCAGGTTTGATCTTGGGATCAAAACTAGACTGTGAAGCATTAGGTATAATCTCATACAAAAGTATGGATTGAGCGTAGATCGAATCCAACTCTTGTTCCCTAAAGATTGCTTGTTCCTCATTTTGGACTCTGGATGTAGAAACATCCTTTGCGATGTAAGGTAACAACGACTTGAGGAACCATTCAAGGAGAAATTCTAGTAGTATAAAGGATTTAATCAACTGATTCCATCTATGCCACTCTTGAATATGATCCGAGATATTTGTGGCTTTGTCTTGCTGAAATGTCGACAAGAGTTTGGTACCAACGTCGTAACGTATGGGTGGCTGAAAGTGATTGAGGAAAGTCATGGCAAGGTCATCAAATAAAATGAATGCCCCCCTTGGTAACTCTATATATCATTTCACTGCAGGCCTAGTGAGGGTGCGTTGAAATAGCCTCAAACGGATTGAATCCTCATGTAAGGAATTGGAAGAACACCAAAGGTGAAAAGTAGTGACATGCTCACTAGGATCTTCTCCGGCTTTTCCCTCGAACTTGGGAATGTCCGAAGGAAGCTTATTAGGGATGGTCGGCCAGGTCGGGTCATGAGATACCAGCTCATTCATAAGTCTTAATAAGTTAGGTAAGTTCAATGTTGCGAGGAAAGGGAGCTTAGGTTGAGGCGGTCTATGCCACACTTTCTGATAGTTTTGGTTCATGTAAGGCTGATTGCTATAAATACCATGGCCTTGGCCATAATAACCTCCTCCCATTTGACCCGTATAGGGATGTATGGAAGCATTGTGATGTGGGGTACCTTGATTAGGTGGCGCCAGAAAGCCATAATTGGAAGAGTAAGCAGGTTGTTGATACCCATACCCATAGGGTTGATAGTTCTGTCCATACTGCGGTCCATAAGATTGTCCATGAGAAGCTCCATAAGGTGTCCCATGGGATGTCCCATGAGAATGTCCATAGTTAGGGATATGGGCAACTCCGTGAAATGGACCATAAGACAATCCAGAAATAGGAATATGACCTCCCAACACAATAGGAGGTACTTGAATCTGAGATACTACCGCGTGAGTAGTCGTAGTACGAACATGGCTAGTAGCGATATTCTGACCCGAAGGACCACATGAATGAGGGGAAGGAAGGGTTGTCAAAAATGCATTCGAAGGAGTAGGGTTCTAGGATGAAGGGACATGTGAAGGGATGTAAGTGGTGTTCCCAATGGTCACTCTTTTTAGTTTTGGTATCTACATATGGTTACTAACGCTAGGTCTAGGATGGGCATGTGAATTTGCTTTTACCATTGGGATGGAAGGTGCAATGTGACTAGTGCTCCCAAATATCTCCACATGGAAAGGAATAGGAGTTCCCCCAGGCGTAGTGCTAGGTTCAAATTTCAACTTGACATGATGTGCCAGATCGGGTGTAGGGATATCAGACATGCCATAACGAACATGACTAGTGCTTGTGGGTTCATAATGAGTCTCGTCACTTGGTAACCAATACCAGCGACCTGTGAATGAGGGATCATAACTAGAATGTGAAGGTATTTTCGGTGAAGGATCATATATGGGAGTAGGATCTTCATCCCCAACCTCGTGAGGTGGAGAGGACATCTCATGAATCTCATCCTCATGACCTCCCATTGTGTGTGAATTAAAGTGAGAAGTAGTCCACCCGGATTGTCTGTTTCTCTCTCCCAAAGGAGTAGGATATGTGGAAGTCCTGCTAAACGACGAGAATGGCAAAGTGTCGCTCCCAAATCCACAATGACTCAAAAAATGAAAAGACTTGATCTAATTACACAAACCCTAGTCAAACTAGAGTGCACAGAGCATACACCTATAAAATGTAAAGCCAAATCGCAAGTAAACAAGGGTAGGATATGTGAGCTCCCGAATGAAGTAGGTATGTCTCACCTAGGAGAGGCTTGAGACTCTCATACATAACAAGTGGAGGTTCATAACCAATTATAGTGGCCCTCAGCTTCAATGCATATAGAGACTATGCTGTCTGACCCCTACCTGGGTAGGACACTTGCAGAATAACCTCTGCGAGGTACCCCCTCGATAACCTAGGTAAGGCAACTAAGGTCACCTAAATATAATCAATGCTTAGGAAGACAGTTGCAGGTGGGATTGTCCATATGGGCAGGGTAGTAAAGCCCAAAACTCTCAAAAGAGCCCCCAGATACAAATACAATCCTACAAATATCTCCGGTTCTACTCAGTACAACCAAGGGTCATCCCAATCATAACCGCTCAAACTGCCTCGTGCTTAACTCCCTTGTAAGAGGAGGATCCCTAGAAACACTAATTATATAAAGGAATTTCACACTCTCACCTGGACAGACACATAAATGTTTCGTTTAGTGATCTTTGAGAATTTACTCATAATGAACTACTCCAAGACCCTAAAGCCTAATCTTGTTGGTGCACCCTATAAAAGAAAAGAGTGTAATTCATTTTATTATGCGTTGATTTTAAATAGCTTATTACTCAAAAGGGCAAATGGTCGTGCAACTAATGATGTTATGACGGAACAAGAAGTCAAATGCACACCTAACAATCAATACATACGCACTGTGTCAAATGAAAAACGAGGTATGCTACTACGTGAAGTGCAAAATTTTCCTTCAAATGAATATGCAATCATTTCTATATGAAAATATGGCTAATACTCTCCAAGCAAACCTAATGCAAGTACCATGCAAAATGCAAAATGTAAACAATGCATAATGATGCAAAAAACAAATGTTTTTGTATTTTTTGAATTAAATGAGATAAAAAGAAAAAGTATGACTCTACAACCCTCAGACTCTGCAAGAAGTGGCAAGAACTACTAGATAGCACCCAAGAAAAGAACCAAGGTAAAAGAGACCTAATGCACTAATCCCAAAACAATAAGTAGAAAATGAAATGACAAGAACATTTTCAAAAATTTAAACTAAAAAGTGTCTCTGGTTAGAAACAGAGGTGTATACAGACTCCATAAGCATCCAAGAAGAATCAGCAATCATCCAAACTCACCCAGCAACACTTAATCTTCCCCTAAAAGTAAAAACTCAAGGCATACGTGATTGTTTACAGAAAATCCACGTATCTACGCAGATATTCCAGGAAAACCCGCGTGTACATGCGACTGTGAATAAAAAACCCACGTATAGGAAGAAAAAGAGATAAAAAATAAGGCAAATAGACAAGTTGAGACAAAATTTACTGCTATAATACAGTACCAGGAAAATATTCCCCCAGACCCGACTCAGAAACAGAGAAATCAGAGCAATTCAAGAACATTGAATGACGACAAAACCCCCAAAGGAAATGACTAGGAACTCCCCAGTATGGTCGCCAATTATGTTATGGAGAAAACTTCGTATGGATTGGGGTGTACCACAATAGACAAAGTGACCACAGAAATCAATCCCTTCCTAATATGCAAGAGAAATAAAACATCTAACACTAAAGGATCTCGAAACATACCTTATTTGGGATGGTTGATGTAGATCTCGGTTGAGATTTTCCAATCCCTCTTGTGTTAACAATTTTCTCTCTCAACAATCATAAAACAAGACAAGCATGCTATATAATGGTGTTAGACCTACTCTAGCATATATACTCAATAATGTATAAGTAATTAAAAGCATCCATGGATTCAATATTCATTTAAATGCACATCATTGGACAGGAAAAGTTATTTCTATTACTATAAATCAGAGATTACAAGAATGACAACCGCTGTCAGCACGTCTGCGAATGGGAGAAACTGAGTCCTCCACCTGGGCCTCCACCACCTCAATCCTCCATCTCTCGATAGTAAGATCACAAGAAAATGCAAGCTTGGGAAGAACACCAAGTGCTCCAAGGGACAAAGGGATGTAGAATCAAGTATAAGCAAGCTACGACAACAATGGACTATAATTTTCTTGCTCTTCAATTCCTCTCCTTTCAATGTATCCAAAGGGTTCCTTATATAGTGCTTCAATGGGGTAATGGAAGGTTAAATCTGAGCAATATCAAGGCATATGGAAGGCCAAGAGACAAGTGACTTAGATCCACATCAAGGAAAACTCCAAAACTATTTGACCTTTTGAACACATCCCGATGTATGCGGTTTTAAGGGTCATATCCACGTATATACGCGAGAAAGGGTTTAAAAGTCATGTATGGAAAATAACATGTGTTTTTAGGGATGATCTTGGAAACATCAAAGGTACAAAAATAGTCCATGGGGTCCAAAGAGTCTACAGAGGGACAGGGAAGGCCATAAATATGTGATCTACCATGTGTGGTAAAATCAGCTGTAATAGTAGTAGCACTTATATATTCTTGATCCTTTGCAGCAACACTTTGATCTTCTCGATCCTTTTCATTAGCGCTTCGATATTCTTGATCCTTTTCCATAACACTTCAATATTCTTGATCCTTTTTCCACAACACTACCTGCAAAACACATGATATCTTTGAAGGATGATAAATCCCTATCACTTTAGGACAGGAGTCCAAGGATGATGCAATCCTCCATCAACCTACTCCCCCTTAACGAGGACACTCCATAATATTGACCAACTAAATCCTCTACAACTGAATGTAGATATCATCCACACATGAATGCAAGACCTGTAGTCCGTAAGAACTCATCATAGAGAATCCTCATCACTAAATATAGTCACCACTCCCAAGTGAGTGTTATTATATGGAGTCTGTGATGACTCATCATAGAGAATCCTCAGCACTAAATCTAGGACCACTCACAAGTGAGTTTTATTCTATGGTACACTCTCCATGCGAGAGTAACATCTGTCAATGTAGATTTGGCATCTGTAAGGACTCATCATAGGACATCCTCATCACTATATATAGGACCACTCCATGCGAGTGTTAGACTATGGAGTCCACAAGGACTCATCATAGAGCATCCTTAGCACTAAATATAGGACCACTCCCAAGCGAGTGTTATTCTATAGAATCTACAAATAAATGTAGGTACACTCTCCATGTGAGAGTAACATCTACTAATGCATATATAACACCTGTGAGGACTCATCGTAGAGCATCCTTAGCATTAAGGCTAGGGCCACTCACAAGGGAGTGCTATTCTACTTAATCTACATATGAATGTAGATACACTCTCCATGCACGATTAACATTTGCAGGACCATCCTTAGCTAGTAAGGACCACTCTCAAGAGAAGATTGTTATTTTGATGCAATAAAATCCTCAAGAGAGGATCATTTTCATTAATGATAGTCTCATCATCACTCCCCCTTTCCATGGAGGATCTATATCATCAACCTGCTCACCCATTGTCTAAGGAGGGTTCATATCTTCAACCTATTCTTCCTTTCCTAGGAGATTCCATATCTTCGATTTGTTCCTCCTTTCGGAAGAGATTCCATATATTTGACTTATTTTTCCTTTCTGAAAGAGAGTCTGTATATTCGACCTATTTCTCCTTTCCGAGGAGAGTCCATATCTTTGACTCTTTACTCCTTTATGAGAAGGGTCCATATCATTATTGTTCCTCCTTGCGAGGAAATTATTTTAGGACTACACCAAGCTTGACACAGAAGTATTCAAACTTCACTCGAGATAGAGGCTTGTTCAGCACATCATTAAGTTTCTCATCGTAACTCACATACTAGAGTTTTATAGCCCCCTTTTGTACCATATCCCTTATATCAAAATATTGGATTTCTATGTGCTTTGATTTATCATGGAACACCGGATTCTATGTCATCTTTATACAACTATGGTTGTTACATATAATCACCATGATGTCCAAATCTATGTCAAATAGGCCTAACATCCATTTTTTAATCCATATCGCTTTAGAACTGGTAGAGCAAACTGCTAAGTATTTTTCTTTAACCGTGCTAAGAGAAAAACTGGATTGTTTCTTACTAAACCATGAGATCATGGTGGATCCTAGATAGTAACATCCACCTGAGGTGATCTTTCTATCTGCTACATTTTCTTCCCAATCTGAATCCATATATCCATACAATTTGTAGTCATGATCTCTATCATAGTATAGTTTGAAGTCTATTATACCTTTTAGTTACCTCATCACATGCTTTGAAGCTATAAGGTGAACCCGTCTAGGTTCAACTAGAAACTGACTTAAGGTGTTGACAACAAAACATATATCTGTCCTTGTATTCATTAGATACATCAGTGAACCAATAATATGCATGTACTGAGTCATGTTCACTAACTCTAATGATTCATTAGATAACAACTTCAGGTTGGTGTCCATGGGTGTGGTCATCGCTTTACAATCCAACAATATTTTGAATATTTCCACTGCATACTTTCCCTGGTTCAGTTAGATTCCTTTTGAGCTATGCCACACTTCTAGCCCAAGGAAATAATGCATCAATCCAAGATCTTTCATCTCAGATTCTTTGGCTAGATTCTTCTTGCAATCTGTGATATGATTCTCATTTCCTATCAGAAATAAATCATCCACATAGAGTAATAGTATGAAAGGTTCATCATCCATAACCTTCATGTAAAGGTTAGGGTTAGATTTACTCTTGGTAAAATGAAATCTTGTTAAGAATCTATCAATTCTTCCATACCAAGCTCTAGGAGATTGAGTTAGTCCATACATAGCCTTTTTCAACTTACATACATGAGTCACTCGGTCTTCGACTTCATATCCTCGTGGTTGTTCGATGTAAACCTCTTCCTCAATTAAACCATTAAGGAAGGTTGTATTTACATCCATTTGGTGTATACCCCCCTTCATCATGGAATCAAGAGCCATGATGGTTCTGATGGAAGTTTACTTTGCTACTAGAGCAAAGGTCTCTTCATAATCAATCCCCTCTTTTTGAGAGAATCCTCTAGCCACAAATCTTTCCTTGTACTTTTCAATACTTCCATCGGCTTCATGTTTTATCTTGTAGATCCACTTCGAATATACCACACTCTTGTTTTCTGGTTTGGGTAATATATCCCAAACATCATTATTCATTATTGACTAGTATTCTTCTTTCATTGCTTCCAGCCACTCTTTCTTCTGTGCAACTTCCTCATAGCTAGTGGGTTCTTGATATACAAGGTCACACGTCAAATGTACATAACTGGAGTATGGATTTGATCTCTTGCTTGTTATTTTGAAGCCTTTTGGTGCTCCATACTTCTCTGCTTCTTGTATGATTTCTCTTACCCAAGCATGTTTTCTCTTTCTAGAGATATCCATAGTAGGGGGTTCCTGAGGTTCTAGCATATCATGATCTTCTGATTCTACTATTTCAGGAGAGGGTTCAACTTATACCTTTCTAGGAGGCACATCCTCTTAATGGAATTCTTCAATATGACACCTTATAGATTTCTTAAGAGTCGTTTCTTCATCAAATTTCACATCCCAACTAATTTCTATATGATGGAATCCCGAGATGTATATCATGAAGGCGTTGGAGACTTCACAGTGTCCAACAAATATTCCCTTCTTTCAGGAAGGATCCAACTTGGTTATCTTCTCTTTTGGAATATGCACATATACTGGACAACCAAATATCTTGAGAAGGCTCACTTTAGGTTTCTTTCCTGTATACATTTCTTTAGGAGTCTTGAATCCAAGATCACTGTGAGATAATCTATTATGCACATACACAACTATTCTTGTTTCTTCATCCCACATGTGCATGGGTAGATCTTGGTCATGAATCATAGTTTTCACCGCTTCCATAATGGTTCTATTCTTTCTTTCTGCAACAACATTTTTCTAGGAAGAATGCTTCAAATTATTTTGAAGTATATTCTCCACCATTATTTGATATTTATGTCTTGATTATTCTTTCTGAATGGTTCTTTATCAAGGATTTGAATTCCTTGAATTTCCCGAACACTTCACTCTTGGTATTTAAGAAGTGTATCCATGTATTTATTGAATAATCATCAATAAATATGACATATCCAATTAAGTATGTGGATGACATAGGACCACATACATCAGCATGAATTAATTCCAACGTACCTTTAGCCTTTGTTTCAATTTTAGGAAATGGGTTCTTGATGTTCTTTCCTCGTGCACATCCTTTGCAAGTTCCTTCATGATCAATATTCAGATCTAGTAAACATGTTACCACTTTTCTCACATAGGGAAATGCTTTGTATTTGATGTGAGAAAGCCTTCTATGCCATAGTTCACATGAGATAGTGGTCTCATGGACAAGAGGCTATCTATGGATGTCCCTTGAGTTTGTACATTCCTCCTTCTTCTTCACCAATGACCACAACATCTTCAATTGTATTTCCTTTGTACCACATGAGTACTTTTCCATCTATAAAAACAACTATATATCCTTTCTTATCTAGTGCTGATATGGAAAGTAGATTCTTTTTCAAACCTGGTACATATAGTACTTCCTTCATCTTCATGGAGGTTCTAGAATCAAGCTTGTAGCTTGATTCACATATTCCTTTGATGGGATATTGATAGTCATCTCCTAGTGATATAACTGAGGAGAGTTCTTTTCTTCAATTATTCATAGATTTTTCCTCTTTCCCATCATGTGCTTTGAGGCACCATTATCAGTAAGCCATGTGTCTTCTCCTAGTGTTACAGACCCAGAGAGTGTAGAGAATAGTACATATTCCTCTATATATTATTCTTTTAATTATGTCTTTAAAGGTATTTATTCTTCATCCTCATATTCATCTAGATGAGAATGATGTATTTTGTTGGTATTCTCTTCAATGTACAATCTCTATCAATGTGCCCTATCTTATGATAGTTGTAACATTGATGTTTGGAGTAGTCTCTTTTCTGATTGTTATCTCTTTTCTTCTGAAACTTCTTTGGAGGTTTATACTCCTTGTGACTATCCTTCTTGAAGTTTTATTTTTTTCTTCTCTTGGTATGGGTAGCTAGAGGTTGATCATCTTCCTTAAGTAAATCTTCTCTACTAGCTACTCTTGCCTCCTCTTGGATGCATTCTTCCCATGTCAAACTTCATACTTTATTTTCTACCACACATAGTCTGTAGGAATGATTCCCAAGGTCTAGTGAGAACATTGAGATAAGTAATGACTATTTCATCTTCTCAAGGGAGTCTCCAATATAATCTAGTTGTTACTTGAACTGGGATACCCTTGTAAAGTAATATTGAACTGATTCTCCTTTACTCATATTGGTGCTCTTCAGTTGAGCTCTCAAATTCATCTTTCTCTTGATGTTCCTTCCTTCATACATTTTGGAGAGGGAATCATACATTTTATTAGGTTTCTCTTTAGATGAAACTTGAGGGATCAAGTGATATTTGATAGAATCAACAATGATCCTCATTACCTTGATTAGGTCCTTTTGATGCTTCTCCTTAGCTTTATCTTCTTTTGGTTTTGGGACTTCATCCTTGATATACTTATCAAGATCATTCTCTCTAATATTGAGACCAATCCTATAATTCCATGCTTGAAAGTTTTCAATGGCTTCCATCTTATCCTCAAGCTTAGTGCTTGGGGCCATCCTATCCAATAGGTCACACAAAATTGAAATTTCTCAAAATGAAAAGCTGAAATTACCAAGAGACGCGCTTGAATGACATTAGTTTGTTTGTCCACTTGGTTTCTGGAGATCCCAAAACTTTACCTTTCAAATCTTACTTGCGAGGCTCTAATTTCTGCAGAATTTTTGTTTCTGGTTTTCTGTAGTTTTCTGGTTCAGTTCCAAAATAGGGTTTGGATTTCCAGGAGATTCAACCACCCAAAAAATTCGATCCTGGGCTCAATAGATGCGCTCCAGATATTTTCAACTTTCTATGCAAGCATGTATTCAAAATTCCAACTTTTGTAGAAACCCTAATTTCTTCCAGAGGGAGAGGAGAGAGAGTTTCACCTTGTGAAATCTTTTCCATTCATGCTAGCTCTGATACCATGTTAAGATTTCATATGATATACTAGATATCATTAGTTTTTAATCCAAATTCATAATAATAACATATGTAGAATCACTGAAAGAAACACAATCACAAGATAGACACATATTTATCTTGGGAAACCCTCAAGGGGAAGAAAACCCAACAAACCTTCCTTTGTATAAGATGTATAAGATAAAAGCCCAAAAAATGTATCCCACCTCCTTGTTGGTATCTGTCTCTCTCTCTCTCCTATGTGCTACAAAAGTGAGTCTTTTTGTGTTCAAATGAGAAGCACAACCACTCTATTTATACTCTTTTTGTCAACTGACTTACCCTAATCAAGTCAGCCCCAATAAACTGTCTGGGTCGACTTCACCTAAGAAATCACAAAACATTATTTTATTATATTCATTAGGGTACTAATGACCCGACTTACAATGGAGGATTTACCTCATGACTCTATGATGACCAATTACAATAGTAACATTTCGACAGAGGAATAACAACATCTCCCTTGGGGTACATTAGTAAAATACATTTAGAATATCCTTTGAAGTTACAATATTTCAACAAAGGAAGGCATTGTAAATCCTTCAGCAAAACACATAAGTAAATTGGTAGAATAGATGAGGTGAGACGAAATAGATTAATATTAGAGATGGTAAAAAAAGGATGAAGGTAAACATACATAGAGTAAGGATCCTTGAACAAAGAGAACGACACAGAAGTGACCCAAGGAAACATCATACTCAAAAGAAAAAATTGGACATATCTACAATGCAGGAGACATTAGTATATTCCCCATATAATTGGAACAAGTGACCAATGGAGGAGTATTGAATCCTAGTACAGTTTGAAAATGGAAAATCCAAACTGGGATTTGACTCTTGGGAGACCCAAAATTGGTGCTTTGTTCAAGTATAACTATGAACTTGCTTCAAAAAAAATTACAATTTAGAGAGAGTATTTCCTTCCTTTCTTTCTTATAAAGGTTTAATGATTCCAAGAAAGAAAACTCAGGGCCTTTTTCATGTTTGAGCAATATTGAAGAAGAGATAGAATAATGGTTAATAAATCACTGATTCATGGATTTTACGATCCCAAATTAGTAGGTGCTTGGTGGCGTTTTCACAATTTGAGAGTTTGAAAACACCAACGAATACTCTAGGGGGTGAGATTTTTTATAAATTTAGTCTCCTTAGTCTGAAAAAAGTATAAAACAATCCATAGGAGAACTCTCTTAGCTCAAAAGAACAAAGTTATTCATTTTTCGTAGTTATTCAGCAAGGTTCGGAAAAGGGGTAAATTATCACCATACTAGCGCTCCTTCAAGAGAAAGCATAAAAAATAGTTTAACAAGTGTGAAGGAAGGGAAGATCACTCATTTTTTTTCATTTATTTACGAGTATGGGGAAACCAAAAGTAAAATCGATGATTTTTTACTTATGTGTTAATGAGAATGAAAATGGCATAAAGAACGCTCATAATTTTTTTCATGGTTTAAACCAAAGCACGAAAAAAGAAAAACTAAGATCAAACTGGTTCATTTTTCATAAATTTAGTCTCCTAGGACCAAAAAAGAGATAAAATTATACCTGGGAATACTCTTCTAGCCAGATTGAACTAGCGTATTCATTTTTTTGTAAGTAATCCACATGGTTTGGAAAAGGGTTAAACTTATACCGATGTGGATGATCTTTCATTTCCTTCAAAAAGTTTGAAAGAACAAGTAAAGTCGAAAATATAGCCATGTTTAAGGAGTCAGACAAGAACTTAAAGGTAACTCCATATGATGGGAGCCTATGTAGAAGGGTAGGTCAGCAAAGAGAAAGAGAATACTGCTTGTAGTTTTGCATGTAATAGAAACTAAGAAGTCTCCCGAGACCTAGAAGCTTGCAACATGGGTACCATAATGATAAGAAAGGATATAAATAAGGTGACCCATATTAGGTAGGCTCTAATCCATGGAAGAACAACGTCTGTTGAAGAATAATAGGAGGCTACAAATAGCAATCCATGGAGAAAAATGGATCCTACAGCTCAAAGTGGGATAAGGTATAGATGCAAATGCAAAGTGATAATATCCTACCCTATATGTCGAGATATAATACACAATTTTCATCCATGACCTGAAAATAATATTCCAACTCTAGGAAAAAGTAAAACATCATTAGTTATAGTATTTAAAATAAAAAAGAAACTATACAAAGTGGGTAAAAATTAAATTTCTTTACCCTAAATAGTAACTTTGGTTAAAAAAAACTACGTCATTTGGTTTTTAAACTTGGAATGGTGCAAAACATATTTAGATCTTCAAACAATTGGTGCAATCAATCTGGTGGACCAAATTTGAATCCGCAAGTTGCAGGTAGATCTTCTCTCTCCTATCTTCAATGTCATACCATTGATTTCAAGTTTTACCAACATTTATTAATGTTTTCAATGGGTTAAAAATGATGAAGCGTGGGATATGCGGGTAGCAGCCTACAAACTTGTGTATTAAAAAAAATACATGGGTAGATAGGTTAGTACCCACGTATAGTACACAATGTGCTAAATGTTTCACACGCGTATCCTACGGGGTGTGTTTAAAACATGATTGTTAACCCATAATTAATGGATTTTTGTAGAATGTTCCTTGAATGGAGTGATAGAGAACATGAGGATTTGGACTGAGAATTTATGCGTATCCTTTGACCTTAAATTCCCTCATCCATTGTGGTTTGCTCAAATTATTCCGTACGACCAATATGTCTAACCAACCAAGGTTATTGGAAACATTGGTGAGGTACTGGGATCCTAACCAGGGTGTGTTTGGTCTTCATGGTGAGACATTGGAGATCACTACAGAAGATATATATTCCATCACATTTTTTTCACATCATAGGGTGGCCATGAACTTGAGTGGTGCCCGCTGTGGTGGTGATCCATTGAGTGTTCAGGACTATGTGAACACTTACTGTGTGCTTGGAGAAAAACATTCAGGAACTCAAGTTCCTATGTGTATATTGCGTTATTTTCATTGAAGGATATTGTGAGGACTATTACACAAGTTTCTAATGTGTCATCATTTCATTTGGCCACTAGAAACCACATGCACTTAGGTGTGGAATGTATGCAAAACATGTCCTTTGATTGGTGTTCAGGCCTTGTTATGAACATGAATAAATAGCTCAATGATTATAAATTGGGAAAAAAGAATAACTTTGGATATCCTAGTATCTTAACTGCTTTCTTCTTTGAGAATGTTCTGGATTTAAGCCCTAGGGTTAATTTTCCACATCTACATCCACACGAGCCTAGGATTACTAGGTGGGGAGATGTTCTAGTAAGGCAAGGTCATGGAGATATTAGAGGTGGATACAATGATGACATTCACTCATGGTGGATTCAACAAGTGTGATATTTAAAAAAATTTCCATATGTCGGGCTAGAATTTCTAGGTGATCCAGAGCTCATGCTTCCTCCGGGAGAAGCATGGGGAGAGACTGCATTTTTTTGCTTTTCATATATTCAGTTTTTATCAATATTTTTTGAATCAGTATATACAGATATGTATCTTTACGAGTATAAGTCAAAATATATGATGTAAACATTGGACTGGTTTGGCCAAATGGGAACCCTAGGACCTTTGTACGACTGATCGAGGGGGGGATGCTGATGGCATGCTCAAGATTATTGAGGGAAAATGAATCGACTTACACATGAAATTCCCACCCTCTATATGTATATGATATGGATTGGCATGCAGGAACATGTAGTGGGAGTGCCCCCTGCATGGTTAAGGTTGATCTGTAAGGTGTCCAAATCAGTCCTTTTTTACCGAGAGGTAGTAGTAGAGGAAATCAAGGCTCCAACCTCTCCTTAGATTTTTAGCAACATGAGGGATTATGATCACAAATTTTGTATTTCGTGTTGTAATTATGACTTAATATTTGGATTTGAACTCGATGTTATATATATATGAGGACTTATTTACATGTGTTTCTATTTGTATGTATGCTTATTTTTTATAATGTATGGGATAAATGACAATTGAGAATATAATTTGCATATGCATCAGTTAATGAGTTTTGATGTCTTGAAATATGATTGTATTTAATGTAATCAAAATTTCTTTCAAGTAACCTAATTCTTGAAAAATGACGAAGCAAAGATGGATTCCTCACATGGTAGACACCAATAAGATGAGATACAACTAGTTGAGAGTCGAGTCTAACCTCAATACATGAGATACCATGTTAAATAAAATCTTGTAATAGCTCAATGAGGATGATATATTCAATTATATTTTTAGTGGTAGGGACTAAAAAAACACCTCTCAATGCAACTAGTTGTCCCACAGGTGAATATATAACCCAAGCGGTCGAGGAAAGATTGCAAGTGTGATGGATTGCGTGATCTGTGAATCCTATGAAGTTCCATATAGACATATGAAACACAACTAGATTTACATAAGACACACTAAAAATATAATCATTTACAAAATTATACAAATATATACAAGAAAAATCATGTAGCCTAGGCATAATACTTTTTCGGGTAGAACCCCCCCTTTCATGGCTCCAACAACGTATTCCCATCGTAATATAAAAAATCATATCCCCCATTCTTCAAGGATTTAGATATGATATATGGTCTGAGCGACATTGAATTGAATTTCCCTTCCCCCAAGGGTTCCTTGTCTTGGTCATAAACTAAAGCAAGATCTCCCTCAGAGAAGATCCTTGGTTTAACTGATTTGTTGTATTGGATTTTCAGTCTTTGCTTGTGTGCCTCATTTTTTTTAAGAGCATATTTGCATTGTTCATCCATATGTTCTAGATGTAGCAAACTCTCTTCTAAAGAAGAGGTTTCAGGTAACAATTGTATCACAAGTTTCAACAATGGTATCTCACATTCTATTGGTGTGACCGCTACCACCCCGTGAACAGTTAGAAAGGGCAAAAACTTGTAGCAATATTGACTGTTGTTCAATATTCCTAAAGCGCAGGATAAAGCACGATGTGCTAGTTTGACCTACTATAATTAATGGTCTGTTTAAGAATGGTTTTCAAAGTCTTATTAATAGCCTATACTTTTCCATTCACTTGTAGATAGAATGAAAATGAGTGATCTTGTTTGAAATGAAGAACAGTAGTCAATTCCGTCATCAACTTATTCTGGAAGTGACTACCATGGTTAGTGACAATCTATTTTTTCATACCAAATTTGGCAATAATTTTGTTAAATATGAAATAATCTGTAGTCTCACCATCAAATTTTAAGGTAGGCATTTCCTCTACCCACTTAGTGAAGTAGTATACAGTGCCAATAATATACTTATGCCCCCCAGTCAAAAATGGGTTACATGTCATGAATTCCAACCCCCACTTAGTGAAGGGTCCTACTGTGATGATGCAGAAAAGTGGATTAGGATGTGACCACATATTTCTGGTATAAATATAAAAAGGATGATAGAACTTAACAGCTTCCACATAATATTTAAATATGGTGGTCCAGAAATAATTGACACACAAGATTTTCTGGATCGTTGCTAACCCAGATAAATGACCACCACATGCTCCTCCATGGAAACCATTCATGAATAAATATTCCTCTTCATGAGTAATAAATCGATGCAATATTGAGTCTACCCCTCTTCTATATACCACATCATGAATGATGAGGTATTTTTCACGTTAACTCGTAGCTTTTGTCTCTCTTCTCATGAGGAGGTTGCGAGACACTTCAAAGTTTGAAGATATATCAAAATGTATCCATACCGAGGAGTTGAGGTTGAGATTAAGAAGATGTTTTTATCATGGAGTGATTCATCTTCGATCATAGTATTTTCATCACTAGGGAACTCAGATATAAGTTCCATGAATACCAAGGACTTCTTGGGCTTAGCGGATTGAAAATCTAGGTCAAAATGTTGGAGTATGACGATTCACTTGTTGAATTCTCACCCGATTCTTCATCGGGATAAAAAATACTGGAAAGTATTTACATATTCCATGACATTAGTTGTCCATAAAATGAAATAGTGGCTCAACCTTTGAACGGAGTACACCAATGCTAATGCCAACTTCTTGACATGTGAATAACGGAATTCAAGCCCTGCCAAATATCGACTAATATAGTAGATGCAGCTAATCATATTTGTAGAAATTTAGGCCTGCAGTAGATTAATTTCACTCACAGCAATTAACAATTGATCAGGCAAATTATCAACAATGGAGACTGAATATGGAGCTGTAACACAAAATTATATTAACTGAG
>LPNX010427307.1:917940-1005440 GCA_001517045.1 Pseudotsuga menziesii
TCTAACAATATTCCTGGACATACACTACATCAACTATAGAGTATGATGTATCCATATACAATATGAAGTCTTTAGTGTAGTATGGGGGGTGCAACAAGGGAGATGACAATAATGCATTTTTAAGTGTCTCGAATGACTATTGTGTGGCTTCTTCCCATAGAAATGGAGTGTCTTGCTTAAGTAGATGCATGAAACCTTTAGTGATATTGGAACAATTGACTACAAATCGTCTGATAAAATTGTATTTTCCCTATAAAATATGAAGTTGTATAATGGTTTGAGGAGGAGGCAGATTAATGATTTACTAAAATTTTAATGGATCGACCCTTATTCCTTTGTTGGACACAATAAACCATAATAATCATCTTGATTCAACACAAAATACACATATATGTGGATTTAAACGAATATTGTAGTGTTAAAATACTTCATATACCAACCGTATATGATCTAAATGATCCTTTCTCTTATGAGAGTGTGTTGTAAGATAATATAAGTAGGGTTCGACTATATGCTTAATTTCATGGAAGGAAAAATTCATTGCTCGTTGAAAAGTAGCTTCAACATTTTTCAAGCCAAAAAGATTTTTCTTGTGTGAGAAAGTAACCCAAGGACAGATAAACGTGGTATTATGATGGTGATTAGGTTTGATTTGGATCTGATTAAATCCTGAGAAACCATCCATAAAATAAAATACCTCACTACCTGCACCCACATCAATTATTTGATCAATAAATGATGTAGGGTAGTTGTATTTTGGAAACACTTTGTTTAAATCTCTAAATTTTGTACAAAATTGTATAGTTCCTTGTTTCTTATCTATTGGATACCCATTATACCAATGATATAGGGTATATGAACCTATATTTCAATATATTTTTGTAATGTCCCTTTTTCAAAATTTTATTAAAATGACCAATTTTTCACTTTTTCTCCTATTTTGACCTTTGACAACTTTTGATGTCTAGGTCTCAAAATTGACCCAAATGCTCCCAAATATTCTGAGGAGGTGTATTAATGATATTAAGACTTGAATATTATGTTCAAGGATGGTTTATGATCCTCCAATTACTTCTGAAAACTATTTTAATATTCTAGCTAAAGTAGGAGTCTTTACTAGCAAATTGGGGTTCCAATTCCCCTTGGGTAAATGCTGAAAATGGCTTCTCAAATGCTCCAAAAACCACTCGAATTTATGAAAAGAGGAAGTGTATGTTTAATGGAAATTGTTAATGTCTCATATGCATCATTATTCAGTTTATAAAGGCTGTTATAACCCTCTCCCAAACAACTACAAAATCACTAATTCGACCCTTGGGGAAATGGCATCAGATCTTCTCCAAATGCAATTAAACTGAGTAAGATGACTTAAAATGCTTACATGTTGAAAATTAAACTTGTAATAATCATAAATCACAGTCCATTCATCATAAATATATCAGACAGGAATTCTCCCATTCGATATAATCAACATTACCATGGCATACAACAATATCGTGGGTAAATGGTCATTGTTTGCTCATTAATATTCACTTTTACATACAAAACTTTGTTATTTCGATATGAGACTTTTTTAGAATGAATAAAATAGCATATTAAACTCATTACAATTATAAATGTACCAGTAGAATATTTAAATCATCAACATTCAATGGTATACATCAATATAGTGGGGAAATGGTGATTCTTTGCTCATTAACAATCACTTTACATTCAACCATTGGGTATTTCAACCTGAGACTTTCTAATAATTAATAACAGATAATATTTAAATTATTAAAATAATAAATAGACCAGGATAATCTCCACCAAAGATTACAATAGCTCACCCAAAGTGCAATCTCTCCATGAGCAAGAATATGCCATAAAAACTGGAAATGGTTGAGAGAAAATGATGCAATAGAAGAAACAAAGAGCTTACCTGCATCTTACACCTAAAAATACAACTCCATTAAATATCCATGAAATACCTTAGTGGCCTCTCCAAACACCAACTTGGATGGGAATCTTTCACCCTTGAAATTGGGTAAGGTAAGAAACTAGTCATCCACTAGCTCTTTCAATTCACAAATGCAAATTTCTCAAATGATAAAAATATCCTCTCTTGGTTGATCCCTGTATTTTATAAAAATCCTTAGCCTTCTAAGGTTACCAATTCATCCACAAACTCAAGCCAATTCGAATTAGGGTGTGTGCTCAAGATTTGTCATGTGTCCTCCCTTTCCTAGCCTTCCATCTTCCCCCAATTTAAGTAGGAACCCATTGAGCTTCCCCAACTCACATGAACACCCTCTTGGCTGCTCTATTTTGACCTAAAATTTCAGATATTTCATATTTAAGACTTTATATCTGATTTATGTCATAGGTGTCATAGCATCTTCATCATTGTTGTCATAGAGCTAGGGAATCTAGTCCAAGTGTCTCACTAGCTCCAAAATGACTCTTCTTCTCCCATGTAAGTTACATTTCCTTCCAAATTCGACCTATGATGAATATGTACAAGTGTATTAGCCTTCTAACTCATACAATAACATTTAGGCTTCCCATGTATTCGAACTTGCAAGAGGAGGATGCCATGTGGCACATAAATCCTAGCTTGTGTTGTCCCCATAATCTCCATGTGACACCATGCTCCATTTCCACTTCAATTTTCTCTTGTGTTTATTTAATAGGACCCATTATTAAATATTTATTCCATTCTAAGTTCTGTACATCATGTATTATCTCCCTTATTAAATTTCCAAATGTATCCATACAACCTAGGGGACTAGTAGGTTTGATGGAATTGTCCTACTATGCAATTATAAAAATGGGTACATTATAGTCCTCCCCACCCAATATTTCTTTTCCTCAAGCAATTTAAGATTTGGATGCTGCAAAATATTTTCATATTTCCAAGAGACATCCTCATTTGGTACTCTTTCCTTTGCACCAAGTGCTATGTTATGGTGTTGTTCATTGATTTTGTTTAGCTGGAACTTGAGTAGTGGTATGCATGTATTGAAATTTTGTGTTCCCAAAAGTAAATACATGTGCATTTTGCATATTAATATATCCTATAAAATCACCACTAATACTGAAAGGATTAATCAAATCCATAAAAACCAAATTTCTACAAATAATCTTTACCTCCATATTTTGGAAACCTTTTCTGAACTTTCATCCCTTTTCACTTCTGTATAATTATTTGAACTTGGTACTGAGTTACAAAACTTTGAATTGATTAAGATTCCAATAAAATATCAAAGAGGAAGCACCATTATTTTTGCTTCACTACTCTTATTACAATCATCTTCTCAAGTGGTGAATAAATCTCTAATGTTGCCTGTTGCCCCCAAAATTGAAACCAATGAGACAAAAAATGATCCCAAGGTCCCATATGATCCTGATGGATGGATGGTGTGAAATGTCTACGATCATATACCATGAACACCAAGCATGTGAAAATTGAATCCATCTCTCAAAAGGTACTCCACATAGGAAACATGAACAGTTCTTTGCAAAGATGAACTCAAACAACTAAAGGTTGGTTTGCTTTCTCAAACCACCAATCGAACTACTACTCCAAGTGAGATGACACAAAGAAATTACATGATCCCATTGCTGGTATTGCACCCTTCCAAACATCATGAGTACAAAATATAGATCATTAAATTACATAAAAACATCATACAAATGTACATCAATAAGGTACATCATCAAAGAATCATGAAAGTGCTTGTACATCAAAGTAAGTAGATCACCATGTGGCCCATACACACAAGCATAAAGTATTATATCATATCTGTCCCAATGACATAGGTGAGGATCCCATGTCCCATAATTATGCTCCATAAATATATAATGCACATCAACATAATCAGCCTTGTGTTCTTTCATCCAAGAAGTGAATGAAGAACCTCCACCAAAATCTGAACCAAATAAGGAGCAAATAGAACATGAAGACTTCAAGTGGCTCAAATAAGTCTCATCAATACACTCATGAATATGTATATCATCATGAAATAATAGAGTATGTTGCTGCCAACAATAATGTCCTTCAATCATATATATCTTCACCCAAGTCTGGGATGAAGTTACTCCAACATCAAATGGACTAGTTAAGGAGCAAGGAAAGTCATGAGTCTCCAAGTGACTCAAGTGAATACCATAGGTGCATCCATGTAGATGTGTATCATAATAATGTAACATGGGATGTTTCTGCAAATGTAAATAATATGGTTCTCTAATCATGTCATCATCAGAATGAGAGATAAAAATTCCAAACTCTTCATGTGGAACCATAAAAAAGAAACCTTTCACCCATACTTAATTAGGATGAATGCAGCAAACTTTGGAAGTGTAGGATGTAGGAGAAAGAACCAACTCACCCTAATGATTATAAAGTGAAACATTTTCATCAAGTGAAGGATCCATATGGGTAGGAGTATGCACCTCCCTTAAAAATGCAAAAAATTCCTCATGGTTTGGTTTCAAAGTAGTGGAATCATGCACTTCTTCAAAAAGTGTGCACCCATCTTCAAGAGGCAACTCAAGTTCCTCTTCCACCTAAAATAGTGATTAGCACTCATAAAGATCATATTCAAACAAATCAAGAACCTTCAATTTTCCATGTTTCTCATAATCCCTCATGTTATGAGAATTCTCAAAGCAATCTACCATATGACAATCTAAAACATAGGAGGAAGAACAAGTATCTTGCAACCTCTCAAGAAGTTGCTCATTTTGAATTTTGAGCTTATGAATTTCCTCATTATTATTAAATTATTATTCATGTAAACATTCATTAATATCAACCAAATTATTTCTATAAAAAATCAAAGACATGAAATTACCTTCAATGTTACACATTTCTCTTTGAATCTTCTCCATGTCTTCAAGGAAGGATGGCTCCTCCAATGAAGAAACTTTCCAACAAGAATTTGACACCAATGCTTTAGTGTCATGGAGTATGCTAAGGGAATATTGGATATTATTTTCATTCATATGTAAGGACCCTTCAAGAAAATGAGGCTCTTGCAAATGAACCTCCTCATCTTCTTCCTTCTTGCTTGGACCAACTTCATGAAGCTCAAGTGGTGATGGGGAAGTTGATCTTGTTTCTTCTTCAACTGCTAAAAGGTATTAATTTTCATGTTTAATGGAATTTTGTATTGCAGTAACACTTTTAAAATTGATCTCTATGTCACCAACATAGAGGTGTGAGAACCCATCAGTAGGTACTCCTTCATAGTTCAAGCATCCATCAGTAGATGCTCTTTGTTTCATTTCCAAGGTAGAATGTGTATCAAAATGATATTCAATATTTTAAATATAAAATTATTCATACTCATGTGATGTCTCTTCATGTTTTTCAGAGTCACTTGGAAATGAATTTCGATCCTCTTCATGTACTACTTCTTCTACTTCACCTATTTCAGAACTAGGTGGTTCATGGATCTCCTCCTTTTGCTCCTTCAATCAAACCAATGCATTTTTACCCTTGGTTTTCTTAAGATCAATATATTTTCTCCAAAGTTGGAAATCCAACAATTCAAATCCTTTCATAATATTCTTCCTCATTTATTAAAATATAGGTTCCATGATTTTTATATGCTCCTCACCCCCATATGAGGTTCCCTTTCCATCCCTAGTCATAGTTTCCTCTTCAACAAAAGCACTTTTGGGTTTCAATATCTAATGGTGGTACCTGAACTATTGTCCTCCTAAATATCAGACCACATCAGGTGCCATTATAATTCTCTTATACCACTGGAATGTCCCTTTTTCAAATTTTTTTTTTAAATGACCAATTATTCACTTTTTCGCCTATTTCGACCTTTGACTAGTTTTGATGTCTAGGTCCCCAAATTGACCCAAATGATCCCAAATATTATGAGGTGTATGAATGATATTAATAATTGATTATGATGTTTGGGGATGATTTATGAGCCTCCAATTTCTTCTTCAAACTTGTTTAATATTCTGGCCAAAGTAGGAGTCTTTACTAGCAAATTGGGGTTCCAATTCCCTCTGGGTAAATGCTGAAAATGGATTCTCAAATGCTCCCAAACCCACTAAAAAATATGAATAGAGGAAGATTATGTTTAAGGTAAATTTTTAAGGTCTCATGTGCATCATTATTCATTTTATACAGGCTGTTATAACCCTCTCCCAAATAGCTACAAAATCACTAATTCGACCCTTGGGGAAATGGCATCAAATCTTTTCCAAATGCAATTAAATTGAGTAAGATGACTTAAAATGCTTAAGTGATGAACATGAAACTTTTAATAATAATAAATTATAGTCCTTTAATTATAAATATATCAAATATGAATTCTCCCATTCGAAATATTCACTATTACCATGGCATACAACAATATAGTGGGGAAATGGTCATTATTTGCTCATTAATATTCACTTTTACATACAACCCTTTGGTATTTAAAACTGAGAATTTATGAAAATGAATAAAATATCATACTAACCTCATTACAATCATAAATTTACCATGACAATATTGAAATCATCAGCATTCAATGGCATACATCAATATAGTGGGGAAATGGTCATTGTTTGCTCATTAACAATCACTTTTACATTCAACCATTGGGTATTTCGACCTGATACTTTCTGAAAATTAAGAATAGATAAAATTTAAATTATTACAATCATAAATATACCAGTATAATCTCTCCCAAAGATTACAATATCACACCCAAAGCGTAATCCCTCCATGAGCAATAATATGCCATAACAACTGGAAGTGGTTGAGAGAAAGTGCTGCAATATAAGGAACCACGAGGTGATATGTAGCTTACACATGCAAATAAAAATCCATCAAATTTCCATGAAATACCTGAGTGGCCTCTCCAAACACTAACTTGGATGGAAATCTTTCACCCTCGAAATTGGCTAAGGAAAGAAACTAGTCATCCACTAGCTCTCTCAATTCACAAATGCAAATTTATCAAATGATAAAAATATCCTTTCTTGGTTGATCTCTATATTTTATAAACATTCATATCCTTCTAATTTTACCACTTCATCCAAAAAATAAATCCAATTCGAATTAGGGTGTGTGCTCAATATTTTCCATGTGTCCTCCCTTTCCTAGCCTTCCATCTTCCCCCAATTTGAGTAGGAACCCATTGAGCTTCCCCAACTCACATGAGCACCCTATTGGATGATCTATTTATACCTGAAATTTCATATATGTCATATATGTCATATTTCATCCGTCATATCTGATTTGTGTCATAGGCATCATAGCATCTTCATCATTGTTGTCATAGAGCTAGGGAATCTAGTCCAAGTGTCTCACTAGCTCCAAAATGACTCTTCCTCTCCCATGTAAGTTACATTTNGGACATGTGTATTAGACTTCTAAATAATCCAAGAAAATTTATGATTCCCATGGATTCGAAATTGTAAGAGTAGGATTCCATGTGGCACAAAAATACTAGCTTATGTGGGCCCCATAATCTCCATGTGTCTCCATGCTCCATTGCCACTTAAATTTTCTATTGTATTTATTTAATACTATCAATTATTAAATATTTATTCCATTCTAATTTCTAGACATAATTTATTATCTCCCTTATTAAATTTCCAAATGTATCCATCCAACCTAGGGAACCAGTAGGATTGATGGAATTGTCATGCTATGCAATTATAAAAATGGGGACATTACACTTTTCTACTTCATCTTTAATAGTTGCAGTCATCCTAGGGTTAACAAGAGGTAACTTTCTTCCTAAAAGTTTTAATGTTGGTATAAGTCCTTATTTCATGCTCAACAATAGAAGGGTCTATACCTGTCATCTCCTCGTATGACTAGGAAAAGACGTCACAAAATTATTTGAAAAGGGTTTTGTAAATGGAAATCTCTTCAGGCAAAGAGTTTGCTCCAATGTAAATATTTTCCATGATGCCAGTTTTGGTGGAGATATTGATCAGTATTGTTTCAGAAATTTTTACCATATTCCCCTCAACAAACACTCCTTCTTTGGATAGTGGTTTCATGGGATGATAACCAGCTTTGCTTAGTCTCATGTGAAACCTTGAATTCTCTATTCTACTTAGTTTTGGCAGAAAATAGGATTTGTGATGTAGTTCTTCACAAATTTTGTCAATTCCTATTATAGCCCCCAAAATGGCTTCATCTGATGGTAAAAACATGTCCAAGCAATCGTAAGAGTATGTCGAGATCACTTCCCATGATGGAAAATAAGACTCATATGAATCCTCCGAGACGAAAGGATTTGAGATGGAATTAACAACATCGTCATATATAGCTTGATAAGCCACTTTTGCTATGGATAGGGGCATATTAGGTTCAAATTGTGAGGGTAGAACCCATGGGTCAGTCCAATCCAAAATCGAAGAAACCTCTCTGGATGTAGTGAAGTTATTCCCTACACTAGTTGTTCCAATATAACTTATAGGAGTGGGAAAATCAAATGTGCACATATACATACCAACTACTAAACTTTCGTTCATTGGGTGCGTCTGATCAATCAGTGGAACATTCGATTCCGATATGTCTGTACAATTTTTCAGGTATAGGATAGTTTATCAATAGTTACTATCTTCCCGTCATTGGGGAACATGAGAACCCAAAAAAATGATGAGGGAATTGAACACATGGCATAGGTCCATATTATTCCTAAAATCAAGTTGTAATCCAGCGAAACGTCCACTACATCAACTTCAAATGAACCCACCTTCCATAACAATTCTATATCAAAAGAAGGAAGGATACCATGCAAATGGAAAAACCTTCCATCGAAAGCAGTCAGAAAGATGTTAGACGAGACAACCTCAGGAGATTCCAGAGATTTCCAACATGATATGGTCGTCACACACGTAAATGCACCTTCGTCTGTAATTGTACATACAATGGTTTTTTTCCATGGACTACTTCAATTTGGAAAGAGACATAGTAGGGTAAATTAGGTTTGACATTAGACAAGTCAAACTTAGCCATTAAACATGGAGAATCCATACTACCAATTGCAACTAGAACTGCATTTCTTTATGAGGGGAAAATTTGTAACACTTCCAAGTTGGACATAGAACAATGAGTCTGGGATAGATCCTCCACAAAATAATATTTGTGTGTATCCTGTGCATTAGGATTTTGCGATGCCCTTTTGAAGAAACCTTTAGGTATCTTAGGCATAGGTTCAACCAACTTCTCAATGGAGAGAGGGGATGGTGTTTCAACAGGTTGTTTGTCCTTTTGGGATGAATCAGACTCATAGTTTTTTTCTATGGTTTGTAGTAAGGTATGAGATCAAACCATATTAATGTATGACTAGTCAATAAAGGAAGAAATCTGGGTTCCCCCAATGGTCTTAGGGCCGCTCGAAGTTGCATTTTGTCCTTGTGGGAATGGATCCTTAAGGATGAAAGGTTGTTTCTTTAACAACTTTTGAACTTTCTCCATGAGGGGGAATTGATAGGTTAGGTGATATTCGTGGAAAATATTGCACGGGAATTTCACTTTTATCTTCTCCACCCCCCCCCTTCAACATTGTTCATCATTTTAGGTTTATTTTGATTTCCCTCTCCCTTGTTTCCTTTATTTTTCTTCCAACCGGGTTGCTGAGAACCCTTTTGATTGAAGTGTGCATTGTAAACATTCACATTTTAAGGGGGGGAGTGGCAACATTATATGCCTCAGCAAAATCCTTGGACCCCCTTGCTCAAGTTATACTTTGATGAACCAAGAAAGTCCCTAAAAAAACTTGTTTATGTGTATACATGAATTTTAATCCAATACCCACGTGTACATAGAGCTTTTGATCCAATACCCGCATACATTGGGAAATGTGCATAAAAACAAAAAAAATTGGATTTTTCCTCATTGAGTCCCGAATAAATTAACTCTTGGCCTTCCATATGCTTGGAAAATGCTCAGACTTGACCCTCCATTACCTATTTGGAGGGATATATATTGATCCTCTTGGATGCATTGAAGGAGGAGAATTTTGGAGAGAAAGGAAACTATAGTCAATTGTTTCCTCACTTGTTTAACCTGGGTTGACCATTCCACAGTTATATTTTATTTACATGTCATCCATTCTTGATACAGTTACTTGTTCATGCACATCTTGTTTGTTCGAGTTCTTTAGATTATCTAGCATTGCTAAGTACCTCATGTTGGTTGATGGGGGATTCCCTACTTCCCTCCTTCTAGTGGATTCCATTCCATCAACTTTAGATCATTTATTCTCGAATAGGAGTCTAGATTCCATTGAGTTCCTTGAGACTTGCAGTCATTAGTGGCAGGTCCTCTCACCATTGACAATTTTGGGAATAAATCAATGTCCCCTAATTGATGGATTATTTCAAGTGTTCGACCTCAACACAAATATTCACACTTGCTGTATTTCACTCTGTAACTTGATTCCCATTATCATTATTGGTGGGATATCTCGCATCTATTAATGGTATACATAAATTATTGGTAATTAGACGATGGAACATCATTTTCAACCTTGACACCTTTATTTGCATGATGGGACATGTACTCATAGCATTTTGCGCAGAATACCTCCGAGCTTGGTGGAATTCCACATATGCTAACTTCTTGATCATGCAAGTATTCATGAGATGTCAGATGTCATGACCAGATTCCAATATATTATCAGATATCTTCATCCAATATGGATATTTTGTTCATTGTATATTGTACGTGGAAATGATCACACATGACATTTGTATATCATGTCTTTTCATGGCAATTGTACTCTTATTTATCCGATACTACTACATGTATATTTGCAGTCACACGCTGAGATTTATTATTCTATTATATTGATGAGTGGTTGGTTCTTCCACTCGGGTCTTAATTACTCCACTTTTGGGATGGATATAATGTATTTTGGGCATCATGTTACCCCTCTGAACTCTCACATTAGGGGGCATCTTTTATAGCTGATTTTACCACACTTGGTAGACCGCACCTTTATGGCCTTCCATGTCCCTCTGCAGATTCCTTACACCCCACTTGCTCAAGTTATACTTTGATGAACCAAGAAATTCCCTAAAAAACACATGTTTATGTCTATACCCAACTTTTAATCCAATACCCATGTGTACACACAGATTTTGATCCAATACCCGCATACATCGGGATGTGTGCACAAAAACAAAAAAAATTGGAGTTTTCCTCATTGAGTCCTAAATAACTTGACTCTTGGCCTTCCCTATTTCTGGAAAACGCTCGGATTCGACCCTCCATTGCTTATTTGGAGGGATATATATTGAGCCTCTTGGATTCATTAAAGGAGGATAATTTTGGAGATCAAGGAAACTATAGTTCATTATTGCCTCACTCGTTGATGCTTGAGTCGACATCCCTTTGTCCCTTTGGAGCACACATTTCTTCTCTTCCCAAGATTTCCTTTGATTTGTAAGCTTTCCATTGATATGGATGATTGAAGTGGTGTAGGACCAAGTGGAGGAATCGGTTTCTCTGTTTCGACGAGGTGTTGATAGAGTTTGTCACTGTTCTATCTCTGTTTATTATTAATTGAAATATCCATTTCTCATCCATTACATGTGTATAACTATGAATATTTTGTCCATGGATGTAGTTATATTTTCTTATACATGATGGTTTATATATGCTAAAGTAGGACTAACACTTTGATATATAGCATGCTTGTCTTGTTTTCTATTGTTGAGAGTGAATTGTAAATGCAAGTGTGTTGGAAAAGATCAATGGGGATCTACATCAAGCGTCCAGAATAAGGTACGCTTTGTATCCTTTAGTGTTAGATGTATTTATTTCTCTTGCATATTGGAATGGATTGATTTCTAGTGTCATTCAGTATGTTGTGTTCTACCCGAAGCCATAGGAAGTTTCTCTCCGTGACACCCTCCATGCCTAGGATACCCTTGAACAAATGAGGCAGAACTACTAGGGTTGTTTTGAAAAATTTGGAATAACATGGAGGATGTAAAAGTACACTGGGTATACCAATGAAAAGCATATTAGACGACCCAGTAGTAGCATTCATAGATAATGGAGGACTAATCACTATAGTACTCATTGAAACATGGGTTGAAGAAGTAAAATTTAATGACACTACTGGTGCAATGTGTGTGTTAGATATATGTGTAATCACATGTGGAGGAGACACTCCACTTGCTAACATAGCTGAAATAGGGGTGTAAATATCCCATTATCCTTCTCTCATAATTTCCATTGCAAAACCTATAGGGACACCAATCTCAGGTTGACTAGATGGAAGCATTTGTACAAGGACCAAATATTCTAAGTTAGTGAGGGGCAGGTTACAATTTCTTGCAAATTCTTTGGCTTGCAAGTGATTGAATTCTACTAAGAGAAGATCTAGTGGAGTATATCTAATTTCATGTTCTCCTGGACTTTCACTTGTACCAGTTGATTCAAAGGAACCACTCATGTTAACTCTTTTCCTTCAGGGTGGTGGCGGGGGCTCCCCTATAAGTGGTGGAAGGTTCTACAACCTCCTTGACCTATAGAGGGATTGATCCTCCACAACTTAATATTTTAGTCACACAAACCTAAAGGCCAATCTAGAACACAAGCAATTGAAACAACACACTACTAGAAAACTCCTATGTATCCAAACCAGGCTAATAGAAATTCCTTCTAAAGGAAATTCTAGGATGATGAGGGCCCAGAACAAACCAGGGAAGGGTTGAAGAACAACTACCTAGGGTCCCAATACAATTTCTATGGGACAAGAGTTTGAATCACCATCCACTTTTCCAAATAGTTGCATGGGGTTTCCTCCCATGTATATCCTAGGTAGAGTGGAAATATCCTTCCACTGTCACCTATGTAAGAATCCTATTGATCAAGATAGTAATACAACCAATCCTACAAATAAGTTCCAATGGAATAGTCATCATTCCAACTGGTGTGCATGGGAAGGGTAACAAAGCCCAAAACTTAAACAATACCGACATTGCACGGGGCCAAGGGTGCTACTAAGTGAATCCTAAAATGCATAGCAGTTCTAGTGTATGCTAAAATGAGAATTGTAGGGGTATCTCCATAACTCAGTCTCGCACAACCTCATGCTTGAATCATGTGTGAGAGGATCTTTCCAGTTCACTTCTTTGTAGATTTAGATTTCCTAGAAGAATAGCCACCAAGTCTTAGTTTGATGGTTTTTGGAAGTTTAAGGATGAACCCTAACCTAAAACCATACCTTAAACTAGTAGGTGTCATCCCTAAAAATAAAACTTTACTAATTAATTTTAGATTATAATCATTCTTTTTATAGGTTGTTGATTACTTAGGGGTAAATGGTCATGAAACTGGTAGAATTTCTTACTCAATACGAAAGCAAGAGATACATGATGTAATGATTTTTTTTCAAAAATTATATTGCCACTTATTTTATTTTTCAAAACTAATGAATTTACCTACTTGGCTTTGGAAACAAAAATTTTCGTTTTAGTTTTGAAAAAAAAAACTATGCACATGCATCTACCTAATGCACCTAGACTAGTATGCACATATTTTTCATTTTTTCATATTATTTTTCCAAAATGAAATAAGAATACAATATTATAAACAAAATGTAAGTCATATATAAAATCTTGTCCAAATCAGACTCAAGACCTAATATCTCATAAAAACAAACTTCAAACAACTCAAAAAGTTCGACAATAACCAACTTGGACAAAAATACAAGGTTCTTACAACAAAGTTATTCAAACTTGTAAAAATGGAGTCAAGTCAAACATTAAGCAATAAGAGAAGAAGTTGAGTTAGAAATCAATAGAAGTTGAGATGCATAAGCCCTACATACACTCAATCCAAGAATAATCCAAGCATAAGCCAAGTGGTGAGACCTAAAACAAGTATTTCACAAACCTTCACTCCAACCACTCTAAATAGGCTTTCAAATAATTCAAATAGGGACCGAAGACTAGTAATCGACCAGTAAAGTTCCAGGAAAAGTATTGAAATTCTCGAAAGTTCAAAAGCAAACTGGAAAGAACCAAACCCTACCTTACAAAATCTAAGATACAAGAGATAAGAAATTGTGCAACAATATTACCATGTATGGTACACGGTTGTACAATATAAAAACCATGTATTATGAGGAAATGCGAGAGTGAAAGTAGCCTATACTCATGAATTCTTCCAAAAAAATTCAAAAAGAAAAAAAAGACTCGGAAAATGTAAGAACTGGGTTGGACATGAATTGATATTTCTTCTACAATCCAAAACATGACAAAACACTGACAAGATGGAAGAAAAATCTACAAAAAATAGACCCCAAATCAAAGGTAACTCCCCAGTATGGTTTTTAGTTTTGTTGTTAGGGAATTGATCTTATGGCTAGGGTTATGGACATCAACGTCAGGGATGATTTTAAGGAACCATACGTATTTAAAAGTTTATAAATGTTGGCGAATATTACCAATTCTTAAAATGCCAACTATAAAATGATTGGCGATATTTTTCAAAAAATATTTTAATTTCCAAGGATTTTATATCATTTATATAATAATTTGGTGAATTTTAGGGTGAAAAAATTTTACCCCATCGAAATTGGGCGAACTAGGGCTTCAAAAAATGCAAAATGGTGAATCGTTTTTGGGAGAAAAACATGGAAAATATCCCAATGGGATAAAATTCGCCCCTAAAAGTATCCTTGAGATTCAACGTACTAGAGGTTCTACAGACCAACATATGAGGTTCTGCAAGTATATAATGAAGCAAAAGTTCAAGGATTAAGAGGATGCATACCTTATTTCGAAGGTTGATCCTATATTTGACTTCTCTCCAAGTTCTCCTTATATACACTACTTTAATACCTACAACAATTAAACTACCCTTCTCAAATCACGTTCAACTATCATAAAATCAGATATATGAACATATATTGAGATTGAAACTTAAAACAAACGCACAATCAAGATCATTACTCATTAATAACTATAACATGCAAAACACAAATATGGAAGGAAATAACTTTATTTATTAATGAATTTCTTAGAACAAAATCATATACCTCTATTTGATCTAGCTTCCTTGAAACTTGGATCTAAGCCGTCTTGCTTCTCTTCTCCAAAATAAATCTTCCAGCATAACATTGTCTCCAAAAATGGTCCTCCTTTCCTCTATCCCATATCCTCTTTTTATTTTCCATGGGGAGGATGTAATGTCCCAAATTTTGCATTGTGTCACAATGGACAAATCACATTTTCCATATTCATGAAATTTGTCAAATGGATGCTAAAGGTCAAATAATTGCCAAGGAGGAAATCACTAGTTTCTTAGGTTGGGGGTGGAAGCTTTGAGATTTGGAATAAGGGGGATAATAAATGATGTTTAGAAATTATAAGGGGATAAATATTTAATAATTTATATTATTAAATAAATACAAGATAAAATGGAAGTGGCAATGGAGCATGAAGACACATGGATACTATGGGGCCCACACTAGCTACAATTCCTATGTTAAATGGTATCTTTCTCTTGCAAATTCAAATATATGGGAAGCCTAATGTTTTTGGATGGATTATAAGGTTAATATAATTTTCCATATACTTCATGGGTATAATTTTGGATGAATTGTAACTTACATGGGAGAGGAAGAGCCAAATGGGAGTTTCATGGACACTTGACTAGATTCCTCTTACATTTATGACATCTATGACATCAATGATGGATATTCTATGACAGTTATGACAAAAGTGAGATATGAAGGCTGAAATAATGACATACAAACATGTCAATACTGAATAGAGTATCTTATAGGTCTAATTTTGGAGTTGGAGAAGGCCAAGAGGCTCCTACTTTAATTTGGGAGAAGAGGGAAGGTGAACAGAGAGGCCACATGGCATAGCATGAGCAGCCACACCAATTCGACTTGGATTTGGTTTATGGAATGATTTGGAACCTTATAAGACTAATAATGTTTATAAAATATAGGGATCATCCAGGATAAGAAGCTTTTGCTCATTTGTGAAATTGTCATTTGTGAATTGTGAGAGCTAGTGGATGACTAGTTTTCTTGCTTAAGCCAATTTCGAGGGTGAAAGATTCCCATCCTAGTTGGTGTTTGGAAAGGCCACTCAGGTATTTCATGGAGATTTAATGGAGTATTATTTTCAAGTGTAAGCTATAGGAAATCATGTGGATTCTTCTATGGCAGCATGCTCTCTCAACTATTTCCAGTTTTCACACCATATTCATGCCAATGGAGGGATTGCGCTTTGGGTGAGCTATTGATCTATTTGAGGAATATTATAATTCCAATTATATTATTTTCTGATGTATATTATATATATTTAATTTTCAGAATAATCTCATGTTGAAATACCCAAAATAATTCATGTAAAAATGTTTAACAATGAAGAAATAGTGTCATTTCCCCACTATCTTGTTGTGAACCATTGTAATGCTGATGATTTCGAATTGGGAGAGCCTTTAATTGTCCATTTATGATTTTAATAAGTTAAATATTCTCTTTTATTAATTATTATAAAGTTTCAAGTCGAAATTCCCAATAGTTGTATGTCAAAATGACTTTTAATGAGCAAACAATGACCATTTCCACTCCATTATGATATATGCCATGGTAATGCTTATTATTTCGAATGAAGGAGTGTGTATATAATAAATGTATGATTTATGGACTGTAATTAATGTTTATTTTAAGTCTCATGTTCATTAATTAATCATTGGAATACATTTTACTCATTTTTATTGCATTGGGAGAAGATTTGGTGCATTTTCCCGAAGGGTCAAAATTGTGACTTGGGAGTTTCTTTGGAAAGAGTCAAAAAATCCTGTATAAACTGATCCATGATTCATATGAGAATTTGAAAAGGTACCTTACCCATACCCAGCCTCTGTTCATAAATTCAAGTGGATTTTGGATCATTTGTGAATCCATTTCCGACAATTACCCAGGGGGTATTGGAGCCCCAATTTGCTAGTAAAGACTCCTACTTTGAACAGAACATTAAACAAGTTTGAAGAAGTAATTGGGAGGTAAAAAAACATAAATGAGAATTATATTTAATTTATAGTATCATTCATTTACCTTCAGAGAAAAATTGGAAGCATTTGGGTCAATTTGGAGGTCTAGACATCAAAACTAGTCAAGAGCCAAAATTGTAAAAAATTTGAAACATTGGTCATGCATTCTTTTGAAATTTTACTAAATGACCATTTTTTCAATTTTTTGACCTAAAGTACATGATTTTTACTCTATCACTAACATTTTTTGGGTTACGAATCAAAGAAGTCTTACCCATACATCCATGAATGAGTGAATCATAAAGATATAACAATGTATGTGGCTGGTAACAAACATTTTCTCCTATCATAAGTATATTCACCCTAGTTTTGGATGGATTTACTAAAAAATAAAATGAACCAAGTGTTGATAAATAAAAACCATGAGTATTCAAGTGACTCAAATGCATATCATAGGTGCATCCATGTAGATGTGCATCATCAGAAAGTAACAAAGAATGATACTGCAAATGTGAATAATAATGTGTTCCAATAATTCCATCATCAAAAGGAGAAATAGAATGTCCATGCTCTTCATGTGGCACCATAAAAAATAAACCTTTCACCCATACTTCGTTAGGATGACTATTGTAAAATTTAGAAGTGTAGGAAGTAGGAGAAAGAACCAACTCACCCAAATGATCAGTAAGTGAAAAATTGTCATAATGTGAAGTATCCATAGGGGTAGGGTTATTCACCTCCCTATAAAATGCTAAAATTTCCTTATGGGTTGGTTCCAAGGTGTTGGAATTATGCACTTCTTCAAAAATTATGTAACCATTTTCAAGAGGCAACTCAAGTTCCTCTTCCACCATTACTAGTGATTGGATCTCATCACTATAATCCTCAAGCACATCAATAAATTGCAATTTTTCATGTTTCTCATGATCCATCATGTCACAAGAGTCCTCCAAGCAATCTACCTTATGAAAATATGAAACATCGGAGGAAAAACAAGTGTCTTGCAACTTTTCAAGAAGTTGTTTGAATTGTGAGCTTATCAATAAATTCATTATTCTTCAATTAGGATTCATGTAACCATTCAATAAGCTCAATGACATTTTTTCCATCAAGAATGAAAGACATGAAATTACCTTTGATGTTGCACATTTCTCTTTGGATATTCTCCATGTCTTCACGGATGTATGGATCCTCCAAGGAAGTAGCTCTCAAACAATAATTTGATACCAATGCTTGAGTGTCATGGAGTATGCTAAGGGCCTCTTGGATATTATTTTCATTCATATTTAAGGACCCTTCAATAAAATGAGGCTCTTTCAAATGAACCTCCTCATATTCTTCCTTCTTGCTTGGACCAACTTCATGAAGCTCAAGTGGTGATGGGTAAGTTGATCTTGTTTCTTCTTCAACTGCTACAAGGTCTTGATTTTCATGTTTAATGGAATTTTGGCTTGCAGAAACATTTTGAAATCTGATGTCTATGTTACCAACATAGATTTGTGAGCACCCATCAGTAGGTACTCCTTCATAGTTCAAGCATCCATTAGTATATGCTCTTTGTTTCATTTCCAAGGTAGCATGTGTCTCAAAATTATCTTCAGTATTTTCAATAAAAACTTCTTCAAAATCATGTGATGTCTCTTCATATTTTTCAGAGTCACTTGGGAATGAATTTATATCATATTCATGTACTACTTCTTCTACTCCACCTATTTCAGAACTAGGTGGTTCATGGGTCTCCTCCTTTTTCTCCCTCAAACAAGCTAATGCATTTTTCTCCTTGGTTTTCTTAAAATCAATATATTTTTACCAACTTTGGATAGCCAAAAATTCAAATACTTTCATAATATTCTTGGTCATATATTCAAATATAGGTTCCATGCTTTTATTATCTCCTCACCATCATATGAGGTTATCTTTTCATGCCTAGTCACAGTTTCCAAAAAATTGCTTTCTTCTCCTACTTTTTTCTTCCTCTTCAACAAAAGCACTTTTGGTTTCAATATATAATGGTGGTCCCTGAAATATTGTACTCATAATATCAAACCACATTAGGTGTGAATACCATGCTATGATACCACTGTAATGTCCCTTTTTGAAATTTTTTAGTTAAATTGGTCATTTAGTAAAAATTTCAAAAGGATGCATGACCAATTTTTCAATTTTTTCAAAATTTTTGCTCTTGACTAGTTTTGATGTCTAGACCTCCAAATTGACCCAAATGCTTCCAAATTTTCTCTGAAGTTAAATTAATGATAATATAACTTAAATATTATTTTCATGTATGTTTTTTGACCTCCAAATTACTTCTACAAACTTGTTTAATGTTCTTTTCAAAGGAGGAGTCTTTACTAGCATACATGAGACATACTGATGGATGCTTGAACTATCAAGGAGTACATACTGATGGGTGCTCACAAATATATGTTGGTGACATAGAGATCATATTTAAAAAAATTTCCGCAAGCCAAAATTCCATTAAACATGAAAATCAATACCTTCTAGCAGTTGAAGAAGAAACAAGAGCAACTTACCCATCACCACTTGAGCTTCATGAAGTTGGTCTAAGCAAGAAGGAAGAAGATGAGGAGGTTAATTTGCAAGAGCCTAATTTTCTTGAAGGGTCCTTAAATATGAATGAAAATAATATCCAAGAGGCCCTTAGCATACTCCATGACACTCAAGCATTGGTATCAAATTCTTGTTGGAGAGCTACTTCCTTGGAGGATCCATCCTTCCTTGAAGACATGGAGAAGATCCAAAGAGCAATGTGAAACATCAAAGGTAATTTCATGTCTTTTTTTTTTGATATAAAAAATTTCATTGAGATTATTGAATGGTTACATGAATCCTACTTGAAGAATAATGAAGTTATTGATAAGCTCACAATTCAAAATGAACAACTTCTTGAAAAGTTGCAAGACACTTGTTTTTCCTCCGATGTTTCAGAATTTCATAAGGTAGATTGCTTGGAGGATTCTCATGACATGATGGATCATGAGAAACATGAAAAATTTCAGGTTCTTTATGTGCTTGAGGATTATAGTGATGAGATCCAATCACTAGTAATGGTAGAAGAGGAACCTGAGTTGCCTCTTCAAATTGGTTACACAATTTTTGAATAAGTGCATAATTCCAACACCTTGGAACCAACCCATGAGGAAATTTTTGAATTTTATAAGGAGGTGAATAATCCTACCCCTATGGATACTTCACATTATGACAATTTTTCACTTACTGATCATTTGGGTGAGTTGGTTCTTTCTCCTACATCCTACACTTCTAAATTTTACAGCAGTCATCCTAACGAAGTATGGGTGAAAGGTTTTTTTTATGGTGCCACATGAAGAGAATGGACATTCTATTTCTCCTTTTGACGATGGAATTATTGGAGCACATTATTATTCACATTTGCAGCAACATTCTTTGTTACTTTCTGATGATGCACATCTACATGGATGCACCTATGATATGCAGTTGAGTCACTTGAAGACTCATGGTTTTTATTGCTCAACACTTGGTTCATTTTATTTTGGAGGAACTTCATCCAACACTAGGGTGAATATACTTATGATAGGAGAAAATTTTTGTTACCAGCCACATACATTGTTATATCTTTATGATTCACTCATTCATGGATGTATGGGTAAGACTTATTTGATTCATAACCCAAAAAATGTTAGTGATAGAGTAAAAATCATGTAATTTAGGTCAAAAAATTGAAAAATTGGTCATTTAGTAAAATTTCAAAAGGATGCATGACCAATTTTTCATTTTTTTCACAATTTTGGCTCTTGACTAGTTTTGATGTCTAGACCTCCAAATTGACCCAAATACTTCCAAATTTTCTCTAAAGGTAAATGAATGATAATATAACTTAAATATAATTATAATTTATTTTTTTTACCTCCTATTTACTTCTACAAACTTGTTTAATGTTCTGTTCAAAGTAGGAGTCTTTACTAGCAAATTGGGGCTCCAATTCCCCCTAGATAGTTGCCGGAAATGGCTTCACAAATGATCCCAAAGCCACTTGGATTTATGAAAAGAGGATGGGTATGGGTAAGGTACCTTTTCAAAGTATCATATGCATCATTTTTTATTTTATACATGCTGTTATGACTCTTTCCAAAACAACTCCCAAGTCACAATTTCGACCCTTGGGGAAAATGCACCAAATCTTCTCCCAATGCAATAAAAATGAGTAAAATGGATTCCAATGCTTAAGTATTGAACATGATACTTGCAATAAACATTAGTTACAGTACATACATCATAAATTTATCATATATACATTCCTCCATTCGAAATAATAAGCATTACCATGGCATATATCAAAATGGAGTGGAAATGGTCATTGTTTGCTCATTAAAAGTCATTTTGACATACAACTCTTGGGAATTTCGACTTGAAAATTTCTAAGAATGAATAAAATATAATATTTATTTTATTACAATATTAAATGGACAATTAAATTCTCTCCCAATTCGAAATCATCAGCATTACAATGGTTCACAACAAGATAGTGGGGAAATGACACTATTTCTTCATTGTTCAACATTTTTACATGAATTATTTTGGGTATTTCGACCTGAGAGTATTATGAACATGAAATAAATAGATTATAAATCATCACATAATATAATTGGCATTATAATATTCCCTAAAGATATCAATAGCTCACCCAAAGCGCAATCCCTCCATTGGCATGAACATGGTGTGAAAACTGGAAATAGTTGAGAGAGCGTGCTGCCATAGAAGAATCCAAATGATTTCCTATAGATTAAAACTGAAAATAAGAATCCATTAAATCTCCATGAAATTCCTGAGTGGACTTTCCAAACACCAGCTAGGATTGGAATCTTTCACCCTCGAAATTGGCTTAAGCAAGAAAACTAGTTATCCACTAGCTTTCACAATTCACAAATGAGAAAAAGATTCTTATCCTGGATGATCCATATATTTTATAAACATTATTAGTATTCTAAGGTTCAAAATCCATCCATAAACCAAATCCAATTTGAATTGGTGTGGCTGCTCATGCTATGCCATGTGGCCTCTCTGTTCACCTTCCCTCTTCTCCCAAATTTGAGTAGGAGCCTCTTGGCCTTCTCCAACTCCTGAATTCAACCTATAAGATGCTCTATTCAGTATTGACATGTTATTATGTCAGTATTTCAGCCTTCAGATATGACTTGTGTCATAACTTTCATAGAATCTCCATCATTGGTGTCATAGATGTCATAAATGTAAGGGGAATCTAGCCAAGTGTCCATGAAACTCCCATTTGGCTCTTCCTCTCCCATGTAAGTTACAATTCATCCCAAATTAGACCTATGAAGTATATGGAAAAGTATATTAACCTTATAATCCATCCAAAAACATTAGGCTTCCCATATATTTGAATTTGCAAGAGAAAGATACCATTTAACATAGGAATTCTAGCTAGTGTGGGCCCCATAGTCTCCATGTGTCTTCATGCTCCATTGCCACTTCCATTTTATATTGTACTTATTTAATAAGATAAATTATTAAATATTTATCCCCTTATAATTTATAAACATCATTTATTACCCCCCTTATTCCAAATCTCAAAGCTTCCACCCCCAACCTAAGAAACTAGTGATTTCCTCCTTGGCAATTATTTGACTTTTAGCATCCATTTGACAACTTTCATGAATATGGAAAATGTGATTTGTCCATTGTGACACAATGCAAAATTTGGGACATTACAGAGGAGGATTTATGAGGTTAAGGTTGTTGAGGAAGTTGGGTTAGTTTCCAAATCAATCCCAACCACCTTGTGATTAGTTTGATTTTTATTTTAAATGGTTTTTTATGGAGTACACGGGTAGAAAAAGGGAAACCTGCTTATGATACGCGGGTTTCCTTAAGGAAACTCGCGTATGCAAATTTTTGAGCAAATACGCGGGTTGACTGTGTGTAACTCACTTATAATACGTGGGTTGAATGTGTGTAACTCACGTATAATACACAGGTTGACAATATGAGAGTTGTGTATATGTTTAAAACTCATAACCCAAAAAATGTTAGTGCTAGAGTAAACATCATGTACTTTAGGTCAAAATATCCTATACCGATAAGGCCCTTCAATCCAAATTGTCCTTTTTGTGAAGATACATTGAGTATCATCACTCAGAAAAAGAAGTACCATTATGAGGTATAACAAGGTTCTCATCTTGAAATTCAGATTTGGTTCTCCTTTTGTAAGATGGATCTCTAGCCATGTTCCCAACAACCCCAATGACTTTATGAGTCCATTTAAGCCTACGATTGGGAGTAGGGACTGGATTTGAATCTAAATCTATTTTAAATTCATCCTGAACATCAATATCTGATTCAACTTGGTCCTCATCTTCAAATTCTGGATCTGAATCATCACAAGAAACATCATCATATGCAAATGGTTTAGGTAGAATATATTTACCTTCCCTTTTCATTGGCTGCAGATCTTGAAATGGATATGAGTATGGAAAAAAGTGTGAGAAATCATATTCCTTGGAGGCATGGTTTGCATCACCTTTAACTATAATCTTCCCAATAGATATATCTGATATCTCAACTATGTCAAGTCCAAAAAAACTCTCTTTGGTGAACCAGTATGTGTCATCTGGTAAACAGATGAAACATTTGCTGCTAAAGAAGGTACATACATAACATTTTTGAAAATTCCATGTTCTAATTATATTGTACCCTTCCCTTCATATTGGATATGAGTATCATATCCCATGTGAATACTTGGGCCATCAGTGAGATTTAATGAAGAAAATGATTCTTTGGATGCAACCATGTGGTTGGAGGCTCCATAACAATGAGGAAGGCTTGAGATTTTGAAAATCCATCCTTCAGTGCATGGCATCTCTCATGATCATTGGCATTACTTTCAAGATCAGTATTCCTTGTTCCTTCTAGGAGGGAAATATGGTGTTATTCAATAATTCTGGCCATTTGATCTATAGTTTTCTTCATATAGTCTTTCTCTGAATGGTTTCCTTTCATACAATAGGAACACTTGGTCTTTTCCAACCTCTTTTTCTTGTTGTTCTTGGAACTTGAGGCTCCATCTGATTGATCACACTCCTCCTTTGGTTGAAATTCAGTATATCTCTTTTCCTTCCCCTTCTGTTTCCCTTTATCTTGCGTAATATTGATCTCCCCATCCATAAGAGATTGATCTTTGGAGGCTTTTAGGGATCCCATCTGGATCAATTAATCTTGTTCTTGAATGAGGGATTCATTGAATGCATCAAGTGAGGGAATTTTCCAATTTGGGATTGTCAGTCTCCCAAAGGGGAAGGTGGACACAAATACTGAAAATTTAGAGCCGATATTTATCAGAATGAAGAGCACCAATTACTCATCCTTCTTGCCAATTCCACATTTCTTGCACTGCATGACCAAGGACCTGAAGTTAGAGAATAATTGTTCGATGGTTTCAAAACTAATAGATTGAATATCAATCAACTCATTCTCCAAAATGTGTCCTCTCAGCTCATCCTACTTTCCAAACAATGATTTGATCTTTTTCCATACTTCCATTGGTTTTTTAATTTACCAAGGTGGAAGAGTACCCCCCTCGAGATATGAATGCACATGAAACCAAAGGATTCATCCAATTTGTTCAGGTACTTCGATTTATCTAAAGGATGTTGTGGTTCGACCTCCTTTCCAATTTTGATCCTATACAGACCTTTGTTGCATAAAAAATCTACACATCTCCCCTCCAATCCAAGCAATTGAAGGTTGTGAGGATCCTCAGTGTCAAGGTTGTTGAATTCTCCATTTTGTAGCTTTAGGAGTAGCACAATTCTTCTGAATTATTCAAATAACCCATATAAAACTTTGAATTTGAATTTAAACCAACTTAATCACTATCTAATTCAGAATGAGCACATTATCAGGGTGCTTCACACCTGGACAGACTTCTCTGGATAAATCCATAGGGAACAATGTAAAGATATTAGGATTTATGTGGAACCCAATTGCTTTTGGTGCATCAATGGAAGTGTCTGAAGGCTGAAAAATGGCTTTATCAAGCTCTGATACCACGTAAAATTATCAATACCATAGGATCATCAGGATGGATTGAACTTCACAGTGAAATAAGAATGAATGAAGAATAATTTTAGTACAATATTTTCCAAACAATCATGGTGAAATTATTCAGACAAGAGGAAATAATTTGACAGTGTAACCATAATTGAATAATAATTAAACTATATTAAATTCTTCCACAATACAATGGAGAGAATTTGAATCCTATAGTAGTGATTTGATTCCCATTACTTGGACTGAGTCTAGACATCACTAAATATCACAAAATCACCCCCAGAGGCTCACTAGTGTAACTTCGAACAACTGAAACACCTCACAAACAGTTAACTAACCAAGGTAGGTGAGAAAATGAACCTAAATCCTTAAATCATGCAAAATTGGTGCTAGGCTAGTTGAAGGTGAGCTAAATGTGGCCCATCAGAGCATAACTTGACACATACTAGGGTGAACTGATGTTGGGACTCACATGACTCAATGTGGGATCCTAAAATATATGGCTTGGTCTCTAGAGCTCCTAAACTCATGCATGAGGGTGCATCAAGTGGGAGGTGGGACCCATATAACTTCTCCATGGAACTAATGAAGTGGAAACATATTCATAATATATGAAATTGACATTTATACTATGGTCAACAAGGGTATATTACAATAATCCTAATAATTTATTCTTTACAAAATTAATAACTCTAAGGAAAAATTGTCCAATAAGCAAGGACATTCAACAATTTAAAAGGTTGAGTCTTAGAGTGGACGAAATACCAGAGGATAAATTGTTGGATATATTTATTGGAACTTTGAAGGATAAAATCCAATATGAGGTACACCTCTGTGAACCAACATCCTTAGAGAAGTATTTCATGTTGGAAATGAAGGTTGAAAGTAAAAACATGGCGATGGCTACTAGAATAACTACCTACAACACATATAGAGAGAATAATGTTCCTTCTTCTAACCCACCTCAAATGTTGACACTATAATGGATTTTCCAAACAAATATTTATATATTTATTTAATGATGATATTACAAGGAGTATGCACAGATTTAAATACAATTGAAGAAACACATTTGAATGGTGTGTCCTTTTAAGCTCGATTGTTAACTAATAATAATACAAATAACAAAATAAGATTTAAATTATTTAATTTGCTCTAGTTCTATTACAATTCATCCCTCTCTAAGATACTTCATCCATGAAGCATTGGTAATGATAGATGACGTGACAAAAAATATTCATTCTCCCAAGTAGATTCATCATTTGGCAAGTTTTTCCACTTCAGAAGGTATTCATTGACATATCTGTAATGAAGTGTTATGTTTTTAATTCTAAAATGCATTAAGGTCCTAGCACTAATTTCTCTTCATCATCTAACATAGGTAATTATGTTTGTATGTGAGTAGTTGAACCCAAATTCTTCTTTAAATATGAAACATGGAAAATGTCATGTAATTTCCCTTTGTTTGGTATGTCCAAATCATAATCTACTTGTCCTTCTCACTTCCGTACTTGATATGGCCCATAAAAATTGGGTGCAAGTTAATAATTTTTGGACTTTAAGAGAATTTTGTTTGTATGGTTGGATACTAACAAACACTCAATCACCTACTTCGAATTATCGCTCATCTCTTATTGAGTCTTCTTGTTGCTTCATGTGGTTTCTTTCTTGTTTAAGATGGTTCTTCAAAATATGGATGACCTCATATGATGTCACTAGATAATCTTTTACTGCTGGAACTTTGAAATTTTTGATAACATATTCCTTTGTTGTAGGAGGTGGATACCCATATAAGGCTTCAAAAGGGGACATTTGTGTTGTTATGTGATATGTACTATTGTACCACTATTATTCAAGGTGTATCCAATTTTATATCCATTGAATCTAGTGGTCATTCACGAAATTCCTAAGGTATTCTTCAAGGCATTTACTCTATGATGTGATCCCTAGAATGTTGGCCAGGGGGAGGGGTGAAGGCCATGAAAAGGGCTTTGGAAAATGTCAATATGTTCCCCTAGAAGTTGTTCCAATTCCCTTGAGTCAAAATTTTGTTTTTCATCGATTGTCCGTTCCATAGCATAGCAATGTAAGAAAAAGGATTGAACTCTTTTTTATCATTTTTTCCATCTTATTGGAGAAAATTCTAGCATTAACTCTATGATGTGATCCCTAGAATGTATGGGGGAAGTCCATGAGTAGGGTTTTGGAAAATTTCACTATGTTCCCCTAAAAGTTGTTCCAATCCCTTGGGTTAGCATTTTTTTTCATCGACTATCCCTTCCATAGCATAAAAATGTAAGAAGAAGGCTTGAGCTCCCTTGTTTTATCATTTTTCCATCTAATTGGATGAGACAAGTTGGGGAGGGGGGTATTTGATACCATAAATGTTGTACTTCCTCCCATTATCATAGAATATTATAAATTGTTCTTGTAAATTTAATCCTATTGTACCCAATGTTTCCAACCATTTGGCACCCAAAACAATGTCCACCCCTCTGATTGCCATAGCATACATAAGTGATCTTAACTGGTAGTCCTTTATAGCTAGTTCTACTTTATGACATTTTCCATCACATGAGGTGATTTATGTCCCTAGTATTGATACTTGGAATATGGAGGTAGGGTAGATGAATATGTTTACTTGCTTTGCTACCCTAGAGTTAATGAAGTTGTGTGTACTCCCATTGTCGACCAACACAGTCACTTTAGCGTTCTTGATATTGCCAAAAATTTTGAGAGTTTGGGGTTTAGATATACTTGTCATTGCAGCCACTGGGAGTGTTGGGGTGATGCTAGCCTCCTCTATGTTGGATTCATTGCTATTTGATTATGTTTCAGAAGGATATTTTTCACCAACTTCTTCATTATTATTGTTGCCTTTATCATTTGCACTTTTTTCACACAAGAATAAATTCTTGTTTTTACACTTATATCTTGGACATCAATTAGGGGCATTACACTTATGGCACAAATTGTCATTCATTTTTCTGTTTCCTCTAAGGTGGGGTAGGATATAAACTGATGAATGTTTTGATTTTTGTTTCTCTTCAATTAATTTTTCTTTTTTATTAGCTTGTTCCTCATCTTTGACATCTAAAATTTTTATCTCATTTTGGATACTCTGTTTCCTCCCACCAGTGCAATTTGTAGGAGTCATTCTTCAGTTACATCTTGGATACGAGTGGCCAACACTATTAAATTGCTAAAATATTCATCCATAGTTACCTTTTGTTGTAAACGAGTGAGCTTGTTGTATATTTTGACTTCATCCATGTCTTGAAATTGCTTAAAGAAAATTTTCTTGAAGGTGTTCCAGTCTCTTACTAGTATTCCTCCTTTCATTGTTGAGTCCCACCATCAGAACGAGTCACAAGAATTTTTATCCATGTGCATTGCTACAATATTCAGTTTGTTTTTGTCGCCATATATATTGTACATTTCAAAATATTTTTTGATTTTGTTGGTCCATCGAATCCCGTCTTGATTGTTTTTGCCATCAAATTTTGGTAAAACAATATTAACTTTGTGAACAACATTGTGGTTTGGGAATGCATGTGAGTTATTGAATCATTTAACTTGATCTCCCAGTTATCGAATTTCGAGCTTTAGGTCTTGTATGTCCTCTTTTTTCTCAAGTTTTTCTAGAATAGTATGAATCGAGTCATCTTCTAACTTTGTGGATGCATCCTTGTTCTTTGGAGGGTTTCTCTCTGTATTTATTGCATTCATCTTGTTTAGCTTTGGTTTTGGGAAGGTTTAACTATTAAAATATTAATTATAATAATAATTTATTATTAAATATGATAGTAATAAATTTATTATAAAGTTTTAATATTTTAAAATGGGTTTCAAATATTAATACTAAAATAATAGTTAATAATAATAATATGTTAATATTATATTTCTTGGTGAGGCAGGGTTATAAAAATCTAGGGAGAAAACATGGAGAAAGCAGTGAGTGGGATGTGGTGGTCGACAACAATGGTGCATAGGTCATGGGGTATGGGATGTGTGAAGGACGATTAGGAGAGATATGCATGTGTGGGAGTGCAACGATAGGGGATATGGAAGTGTGGAGAGGGTAGAATGCATAGGTATGAGTGCCCAAGGAAGAAGAACATGAATATTGGGAAGAGGAAGATAATTCATATGAGGAAATGAGTAGGGGGGATAACATGGACACAGTAGAGGGAATGAAAAGAATAGGAGAGGAGGAATATCATGGATGAGGGAACCAAAAAAGAGAACAATGGTGTGGTGCAAACGATGGGTGAAAGGAGAGTGAGGATGGAGTGGATGCATCAAAACTGGGGAAAGAACATGAGGAGAAATACTAGTAGAGAAAAGGGATATGCAATGGAAGGTGTAGGGATGAAGGAGAAAGACAAAGTGGAAATGGTAATGGACAGTGTGTAGTGAAAGATGACCTCGAGAATGCTTGATTTGATACCAACTTGGAATTGGAATTTCCAAAAAATACATATAGTTATTTATTGAATGATGATATTACAAGGAGTATGTGTGCCTTTAAATACAATTGAAGAGACACATTTGAATGGTGTTTCCTTTTAATTCCATCGGTTAATTAATAATAATAATAAATAAATAAATAAAAGAATTATATTATTTAATTTTCTCTAGTTCTATTGTAGACACCTCAACAATTAGATGAAAGAAGAGTGAAAGGTCTATGATTTAATTGTGACAACAAGTATAGTAAGGGACATAAGTGTGGTGAGAAGAAATTAATCTACATATATTGTAAAGAGGAAGAAGAAAAAGAACAAGAACCATCTCAAGATTAAGAAATAAAAGATATTACTCCTGAAGAGATTACTCCCACCTTATCTTGTCATGCATTGGATGGAATTATCACTCCTCAAACTCTCAAAATTAAATTGAATGATATATCAAAATGAAAAACATAACTGTGTTGATTGATTCTGGTAGTACTTCTAATTTCATTCACTATAAACTAACCAAAGTTCTCAATTTATTTGTATATCCTACACCAAAGTTTCAAGTAATGATTACAAATAGAGGAACTATAAATTGGTTAGGGAAATGCCATAATATCAATCGTACTATGGGGGAATATGTATTGAATATTCCTATGATTACTTTCCTAATGGGTGGTGTTGGTGTTGTCTTAGGGGTTCAATGGTTACAATCATTGGGAACAATGGATTTTAATTTTCAAGAAATTTTTATGAAATTCTCTAGGAAGGAAAATAATTTCAATTAATGGGTATCATAGGGAATCCAGAAAAGGTGATAAGCTCTAATGGTATGACAAATTGTTGAAAAAGGGACATCAAGGTGTAATTGCACAATTATTCTCACTAGATGTTCAAACATATAAGCTTCCTATTCCCTTGGATCTCCAAAGGATCATTGATAATAAATCCTAGGTATTTGAATATATTCCAAAAGGTCTTCCACCTACTCAAGATTTTGATCATGCTATTCACTTATTTGTAGGAATTTTTCCTCATAACATCTAACCTTACAGAAACCCCTATGGACCAAAAATTGAAATTGAGTGTATGGTTGAATAAATGTTAGAGTCTAACCTAATTAGGCCTAACCAAAGTTCTTACTCTGCACCAGTGGTATTGATACACAAGGAGGGATAATTGAATATGTGTCTAGATTATAGAGAGATCAACAATATCACTATTAAAGATAAGTTTCCCAAACACGATCATTAATGAATTGTTAGATGAACTATGTAAGTTTACTTCACAAAGTTGGATCTATGTTTAGGGTATCATCATATTAGAATGAAGGAAGAAGACATCCCAAAAACAACATTCAAACTTGTGAAGTTGATTTTGATTTTTTGGCCATGCCTTTTGTACTTATGAATACACATCCCACATTTCAAGGTTTGATGAATTCCATTTTCAATCCCTTCCATATACAATTTGTGTTACTATTTTTTGATGATATACTAATATATAGAAATTCTTGGGAAGAAAATGTGTAACATGTTGATAAGGTACTACAACTACTAAAGGAGAAACAACTATACACAAAAACTTCCATATGTTTCTTTGGAAAAAAGGAGGTAGAGTACTTGGGTCATATTGTATCTCATGAAGGTGTCAAGGTATACCCTAACAAAATTGAATCCATGATGGACTAGCTGATTCCCAAAACCTTGAATATTATTAGAGGATTCTTAGGTTTGACAGGTACTGCCATAAGTTTATTCAGAACTATGGAAGAATAGAAGCACCTCTAACAACATTATTGAAGAAGGAATCATTTTCTTGGATTCAAGAGGAAACTCAAGCAGTTGAACAACTTAAAGAGGAAATGTGCAAAGATCTTGTTTCGACTACACCGGATCTAAAAAATACCTTCATTGTGTAATGTGATGTCTCAGGAAATGGAATTGGTGTTGTTCTAATGAAATAAGGATGACCCCTTTTTTTTGAAAGTCGATCTTTCGAGGGAAAAACTTACAGAAGTCCATTTATCATAAAGAAATTATGGAAATACTACATGCACTTAAGAAATGGTGTCCTTGCATAATAGTTAGGCACTTCAAGTTCAAAACAAATTATGATAGTCTTAAAAACTTATTGGAATAGAGAATATCTTCCTAAGAGAAACAAAAATGGGTAACCAAGATGTTGGGATATGACTTTGAAATCATCTATAAAAAAGGGAACCAGAATGTGGTGGCAGATGCACTCTCTATAAGAGATGAGGGTGTTGAGGCATTACTTTGTGCAGATTTAATAATACCACCCAATTGGGTAGTGGTAGTAAGGGAAGAATGGAAGAATGACCTATCTATTTCGACACTCATTCAAAATATACAAAAGGATCCTATTGCATTTGATAATTTTGTGTGGAAAATGATTCACAATTGTATAAGGATCACTTACATATATGTCAAAACTCCCAACACAAATAAAATACACTTTTGCAATTACATACCTCTCCTATAGATGGGAACTCATGATTCCCAAAAATGTACCACAAGGTCAAGAAGGAATTATTTTGGGAAGGTCGTAAACTTGATTTTCAAAGGTTCGTGGTAAAATGTTTGGTTTGTCAAAAAAATAAGGGTGAAACAATTAAGACCTCAAATATTTTACAGCCATTAGAAATACCTTGCTAGCATTGGGAGGAAGTCCCAATGGATTTTATCATAGGTCTACCGAGTCAGAAGGGAAGAATGTTATTATGGTGTTTGTCGATAGAGTCACAAAGTATGCATCCTTTTGTGTATTCTCTCACTCTTTTAATGAAAGTATAGTTGTTGCAGCCTTCATGGAAACAATTCAGAAGTTACTTGGAAACCTGGATATTATTGTAAGTGATAGAGATCCAATTTTCACTGGAAATTTTTGAATTGAATTGTTTTCTTGTTTTGGTACCTAGTTTCTCACAGTTCTTCTTATCATCCTCAATCCGATGGGAAAATTCAGATACTGAACAATTGTTTGGAAGACTATATTCACTGCTTTGCATATGACAAACAAACATAGTGGGTGAAATTGTTATATTTGGTAGAATTATGGTACAATACTTCCTTCCATACATCATAAAAATATCTCCATTTATGGATTTTTATGGTCACCATCCTTTATCTGTCACATCTCCCTTAAAAGGAAAAGATAAAGTTCAGGTTGTGGAAGATCACCTAGAGAACTAGTAAGACGTTCTGCAATTACTAAAGGACAAATTGGATATGGAAAAGATAGGATGAAATAAAACGCAGATCAACATCGCAGTGAAAGGAGTTTTGAAGAAGTGAATTAGGTATTTTGGAGGTTGCAACCTTACATACAAATGTCCCTCAAGAAACAAAATAAAGAAAATAAATTAGTGCCCAAGTACTATGGTCCTTATAAAGTGTCGCATAAGATTGGTAGTATGTATTACAAATTGGAGATCCCTTCATCTCCAAGGGTACACCCTATTTTCCATGTTTCTTACTTAAAGAAGGTGATAGGATACACGATCTCGATTCAAACTATCCTATTGGAACTTGATGAAGAAGGAAAATTCATATTGGAACCTGAACAAATCACTGAAACCAAGACCAAACAACTACGCAATCATGCTAGTACTAAGTACCTCATCAAGTGGAAGAAATTACCACTTGAATATTGAACATGGGAAGATGATTAATTCATAGAAACATTCACAACTCATCAAGCATTAAGGACAACACTTGTCTGAAGGTGAGGGATATGTTAGTCCCTAAATGATAGAACATTACCCCCTATATTGTGGCTCATTACATATTATTTATGTCAGCTTGGGTCTATTAGTGGTAATTTTCATTAGTATTATTATATTATTTGTCGGGTTGGGTCCATTAGTTGTAATTGTACCTCTTTTTCTTCTATATATAGGAATACGACCTTTACATTTGTTTCATCTCAACTTTTCTGGTCTTGTATACTTATTACATTGTATAAGGAGGTTTCCCCCTCGAAGAGGCTTCCTATTCATCTCTTTTCTTCATTATTAAGGCATGGATTAATTTTTCTAATCTATTTATGTTCTTTTTATGATATTTTTGGGTCCAGTTTCATAACACCAATATTATTATTCCATATTCGATAGGTGACTGGGTTAAGGTTCTCATCAATGCAAAGAAGGATGAAGATGCTTAGGTCATTAAAACCTACATTTCAAGGGAGATTCACTTTCATACAAGTGGGAGTGATTTTCATCATGTTATATGGAATACGATGAAGGAATTATTTGATAAGGTTAATGAAAGTCAATTGAAAAAAATAGAGAAAGAGTTCATCTCTCTAGAACCCCATTCCTTTGAAAGGATTGAGGACTATTTGTCTCGTATCAAGGAGATACAGTTGAAATTGGGAGAATTTGGGAAATGTTTTCCAAAAAAGGATGGACAACTCATTGGACTGGTCCTAATGGATATGAAGACACACTAATATTCTTTCTACCCCTCATTTCATGCTAGTTGGATGTCACATAAAGAAGGAAGTAAGATTTGTTCCTTTAATACTTTTTGTGCTTTGTTAATAATTAATCAACAAAAATTGCTTAATGCAAGGAAGCTTTGCAGAAGGCACTAAGGTCACTTACTCAAAGGCAAGGAGACTTTTTTTTTATAAATAATGGGGTTGACCTAACACCTTGAATAAACGGTAGGTGTGTATCGACCAACCTACTAAAGGAAATAATAGTGAGTCATATTTGAATAAAAATAATCAGAAGAAGCAAATTCATCACTACTATGGAAAGGTGAGACTTGTGGATAAAACATGTTGGAAGAAGACAAAGGATTTGGAAGAAAAGGTCAATAATATTTAAGAACACATGTCAATTGTCCACTGAATAAGTTGAACTACATATAAGTTCAACTTTTATGTTATAAATTACCATGCATTACATTCCCACACCACTCAGACTAAGTGTATAGTCGATTCTAGATGAACTCGTCACATGGCTAAGGATGCTTCCATGTTATATTCCTTAAGTGGAGATCCATAACATAAAATTTATGTTGTTGATGATTAAGCCTTCATAGTTGTTGGAAGTAGAGATGTTGAATGTTGACATGGTATAATATCCGATACCTATCATGTTCCTATATTGAGCATGAATTTGTTGTTGGTTGCTCAACATACATAGAATGTAAAGACTATTTAGTTTTTGTCATATCATTTTATCATAAAGGATTTGAGGCATGGAGGGTTCCCATTGCTACAGGATATCCATATTGGAAAAAATTAACTATATAATTTGTGTGACTCTCCTAGGATTGATTCTAGATCAACTAAACCAACTGCAATTAATACTCAAACCAACAAACGAAGCCAAATTTGGCATGGACAACTCAGACATTTGAAATTTCAAATTTTTGAATATGATGGTAACAAATAATAGGGTTTCTAGTCACCCCAATACTGTTCCACCCACAATAGGATTTGAGCCCAAAATCCAATGGATGCCATGTCTAAAATTCGATAGACACGTGTCTATAATTTGACAACAACATTTTTTTTTCGTCAATGGGACTTTGTTGGATATTCAACTACTTTTCGAACCCCGACGAAATTTCGATAGAGTATCAATCTAATTAGGAGAAGTCTTCCATCACTGATTCATCGAAATTGCGATGACTCTTGTCATCGGTTATTCGACTCATGGTCAACCCCGTCGGAATGTCGAAAGAGGACCATCATATGTTGGTGAAGTCTTTGCATCCATGTAGTGTCAAATTTTTGACTTCTTATCATTGAATGTAGTGTCGTATGCAGTCACCAGGAGTCGGATATCTGACGGGCTCTCAATGTGAGAGCCAAAGAAACAAAGCAACATCGTCAGAATGGCATGATATCCGATGACCTTAGTGTCGAATTTCTGAATTCATATTTCATCGGAGGCATGGAAAGTTCATTGAAATGTAGTGACCTGGAGTCGGATATCCGACAGACTCTAAACATTGGAGACAAAGCTGCGTCGTCAAAATGGCATGATATCCAACGACTTTTGCCATTCATTTTCTGTTGGATAACTGATGAGAAACTATATATTAATAAAAAAATCATTGCTATCATAATATATAAAGGGATATATTATCGAAAAACGTTATTTAAAGGGATATATATAGGATTATATTATGAAACTTCTAGCATTTGATATATTTAGCAAAAGTGGAAAATATATCTAGATAAATGAAAAAGAAATTTTATTCAATAAAACAAATCCCACCTTCACAGAAGCAGATTCACCCAAAGTATAGACCTCTTCATCAACTTGAACTTGCAAATAATTAGCTTTTAGATCCAAAAATATTTTCTCCTAATCATTACTGTATCATATAAATTGATATACTGATATCTTATTAACGTGAATATATTACTTGTGGCACAATATCAATTTCATGTTTGGAAGAGTATATAAGGCATCACATGGATACAAATAACGTTGTCATTGCATAAATCTAGAACTAGCATACCCCAAAAGTGCATCTAATGCTACATTGTACTTAAAAATTACACTAAGTTCAGACATAAAATATTTTTTACTAAGGATTTTGATGAAGAGGATCCATGTACTAGAATTTCAGGAAAAAAATTTAAAATACAAATGATAGATAAATATAAATTATAAAAAAATGACAAACAATTGGCTAAATAAGTTGAGCATTTCATTTGAGATGAGGTCAAGGCATAATATACTGGAAGCTGAAAGAGAAAATTAATAACATACTAAAAAACAAATCAAGTTTAACAACTACATGACAATACCCAACCATTTTTGCAGTCAGTATTAGTGTATCTAGATAGCAAGCATTTGTGGTAATAATTTGATAGATGAATAAAATAAAGACATGTATTTGATGCAATAATACCTCACCTAAGAGTATAGTTTGCTGCACATGGTGAAAATCCATGCTCATTATGGAATATCCCTGGTTTAAAGTCCGAGCTACCATCTTTGGAAGGTCATCTTGTGAATACAGGCATTGAAGATGATTGTTCCCATGATAGCTAACCTGCAACAAGTTTATTAATAAGTTAACCATGCACGTTGAAAACAATACATCCAAGAAATCATATTTGAATACAAGTTACTACTTATCATATTAAATTAATTCTTGTGAGCTCAAAAATTGACCAATAAAACATGGGACAACAAAAATCCAACCTCCTAGACTAAAGAATGAGATAGAAAATAATGATTATTGAAATACCTCCTCACCTGGCTGACCACAGTGGGGTATTGACTGGAGGGGTCCTTGGATGCTTCACTAGTGCAACCAAAATTTTTTTTTACAAGATTTTTACTAAATTTATATAGACACGAATGAAATATGTGTGTAGACTATTTAATCACGAAATATAAAAGCATTTGCAAAATCTAAGAAGAAATAAAATAACACATAAATCACCATCCATATTAACATGTTATTGTTATAAAATCAAATAAATTAGATTGCATCCTAGTCAGAGTTAGGGACAAGTTACCTGGATTTGTTGCCTAACTAAGCCTTACAGGGCCTGCAAAGAGAGCAGCATGAGCCATAGGGGAAGGATTATCCATCCAACCTATAAAATAACTTGGAGGATTTGTAGATGATGGTTGGAATGGCTGGTTATTGCCATCCAAAAGAAGGCATCAGAAATAATTCATGATCAAAGAGAAACCGAAAAGGCCCAAAATAGGAGTTAACAAAACCTCATAATGAAAAAATGCAATGAAGGTAAATCCCATTTCAACTTTCACTTACTGTATGAGGAGCTATAGAAGGAGGGAAAGGAGCTGATTTGGAAAGTTTTTCCATAAAATTGTTTGTAGGATGTGGAGGGCATGCTCCATTTTGTTGTCCACAATTGTGATCAACAAAGAGGATTTTTATATCAGGGTTAGGCCTTGTATTTTTGCATAGTTGATGTTTCCAATTTAGAATGCAAAAAATTATAAAATTACACATTAGAAAAATTAAGTTGTAACAATTACACAACACCCCTGGAACCAAAGAAGCTACAAGAAACATATCAATTGAGTTAAACATGTCAGTAAAGTTAATGCATGAAAGTTCATTCTTTGAATCCAAATAAAATAAGCAATTAAAAACCAGTAAATAATGAATCAACATCCTAGCATCTCCAAACTAAACATGCTCAGAACTTAGCTTCTCGGATCTTTAGACTATAGACAAACCTTTGGTTGATAAGTGTCCACAATCAAGATTCTTTAAGGGAAGGAAACTGTAATTTTTCTCGGAACAGAGGATTAGCTTCTATAAGATTTTTGAGTTCCATTAGCATGACAACTAAACCGTCCGAAAGTGATAGATGTCATTCTCCCAAATAAATCCAAAAATAAAAAGTCATAACTTCAAATTGCATACAACAAAACCAACAACCTATGTTGTCTCTTTGCTTAAACATTTTTTTACAACTCTATCGGTTTACAATATCCAATTCCATATCTTTGAGACTTATTGGACATATCAGCATAGCGTTTTCCTTTCAATTCCTTTGAAAATATTCACAAATACTTATTTTCTGAAATTTTTATATTTTGTTTAAGCTTCATAGTTGTAGGCAATGCAAATGCTATTTTGGAAAAAAACCTAACCAAACCATCTTATTGTTGTTATTTAGGTTAAGGAATATATCTTAATTCCAATAGCTAGTTCAAACAACAATTCAACATTTGCAATATTCATCTGTATATTTTTGTTTGTTTCCATGCCTATGATCGATTGGTTAAATATCTATGGGTTAAAGCCATATATTATTCTAAACAAAGTAAGCTCACAATATATACTTGTAACATCTTCAACAATTTTTGGAATTGTAAATTTAATGCAATTGCGATTGCTTTGGCATCATGGATATGGTCAATATTTATGGAAACAAGTCCAAAGCAAATATGCCACATAATCCTTATCATGAGAACCCAAAAAGGTAATAATGTTCTCATTTATTCATATATCTATATAATATGATAGAGCCAAAGAAAATGATATTTTTTACAAACCCTATTGTTAATTGGAATATTTCACCTCCTGCGGACAGCAAGGTGTTCCACTGGTTTGAATGGTTCAGATCTAGAAAAAATAGAGGACAGAGGTTGAAGAATCTTGCTAGACACTGTATATACCTGGAATGTAATGCTTCGATTGTTACCCTGTGTACCTGCAATAAGCTTTAACACGCAAACATATCGAAACCACTATAATATAATCTACTAATCTATGTTAGTGATTAAGGAATCTAACAACATACATGTGAAATCAAACAACAACAATATATGTGGGACAAAAATCAACTTGCATTAATATAGAAATATGAAGAAGTTTACAACCAAGCCTTAGTGTTGACATGCATCTCCATGAAACCAAGCATTCTCATCCCCAAAATCTCCAACTCTAGTTCTCTATGCTCCCCCAAATGGTCTTGGGCCAAGTGATCAATCCAACAGCATAACAATACCTTAAGATTTCTCCCCTCAACCATGGCTATGAGCTCATATTTATAAGGCTTAATGGATAGGGATGGTTGATAGATTAGTGGGTGAGGTAGCCTCAAGATCCTAGGATGAGGGATCTCGAGCTCAACTGACCCACAATAGTAGGGATAAGGGAGGACACGAGGCTTATCATCTAGAAGCCTCGAGAAACTTCTCTTTTTCCCTTTTTACCCAGGGTACCCCGTTTCTCCTTAAATGACAAAGTGGTTCTGGTAAGAAAATCTTATGGAATAAGGGCCATAAGCGGTGGCACTGCTTGTGGACAACAAGGGATAGGTGGTGCGAACAAGGTAGCACTTCTGGACAATAGAGGAAGCGCGGTGCTGGGAATTTTCATGGAAGATTGATAATAACCATGAGTTCCCACTCCAAGAGCTGGGATTTAGGGGAAGTAGGTATGTCAAAGTTCTTATCACATGAGCTGGGATTCAGGGCAAGTAGGTATGTCAAAGTTCTTACGAGTCTGGAAATAATCGGAAACAGACTCGACGACCTTTTCGTGTTTAAGGAGCCTGAAAAAGAGGTGAAAAGAGGACTCCATGACGCTTCTTTACACGATGTTGATTTTTACGAGACTGGAAAGAAAATTGAAATGGACTCAGACCTTTGATACTATATTTTAACAAGCATGACAAAGTGTCGTAATAAATGCGCAACGACCTTTTCCATTTTACGAAAGTGCAAAAAATCCATAAACAAACTTTCAAAGCTTCTTACTAAAGTTCTCTTATCCTGCAAACGAATCAGAAACAAGTGTTAAGTGCATTTAAGACTAGCATTAAGGGATTATGATAGATAAAATTTGACTAAAATATGATTTTACATCAAAACTATAGTATGTCAGACCCAAAAATGCCTATATAAGTCATGTAAATAGTAAAAAACCAAATCATTTCACTATTTACCTATAGCAGAGAGCACTTGGAGAATTTTCTTAGCCAGATCTTCCATAGCTGATACCAGGAGTTTCCACCGTCTATTTTCACCATCGTCAGTTGCAGGTAATAGCTAAGACCCTTCTCTTTCATTTCATAGCATTTATTTTGAGATTTGGTGGGGTTTTGGGCTTACATGGCAAGCCCTAAAACCTTAAAAGCAGGTACTGTGACTACCCCTTGCGGGATACGTGGTACCACCCGAGAACCACGCCAATAACATAGTGGAAAGGTGGTGCCACCTCCTGTCTCCAACGGTGCACAGGCGTTGCTGACTGTGGAGAACTTAAACTGATAGCATGGGAAATATAAATTCATTCCTTTGATTTTTAATGATTTAAGGATGATTCTAATGCATACCATTATTGTTTTTGGCAGGTCTAGGTGACTCAAAACATGGTGATATGGAAAGAAAGAATGCATGACAATGAGGATGCTGCTACTGAGAGAAATGTGGGTTGCATTACCACATTACGGGACTGTGGGCTCCTGAAGTTCTTTCGGACCCCAAGAATGGTGTCACATGAGTGGTTACTGGAACACATACTACAGATGTGGAATCTAGAGCAGCACTACTTCGAGGTGGGGGGCCATATCCTTATGGTGGAAGTAGAGGACATCTACTTCTTGACAGGTCTCTCGAGACGGGGTGCCCACATCTCACTGACAAGGTCCCGTGGAGGGGATATTACCACTCGAGGGATTATAGGTCGACACTGTGCAATAGGGATAGGTACATCGGGGAAGAAGATCCCCATCAAAGTAATGATGGATAGGGCCTTATGGACCGTCTTATTTACCATGCAGAGGGTGGCCAAGAGTTAGGGTGTGCACCGGGCTTCTAGGGCACACATACTGTATGCCATAGAGGCCATGGCACCCACGGTGTTCAACTGGGCGGAAGCCATGCTTCCAATATTCAAATATCAGCTCACTAAGTGTCGGTAGGGAGAGTTAAAGTAGTTTGGCTTTGGTTCCATTTTAGCCTGCTTCTTCTTCGAGCGGGTTCCACAGATGAGACCTCAAGTGGTCTTCCTGAGTCTGAGAGCACAGGACCCCCGTATGCTGAGGTGGGTCCAGGTCATGGCTCGCACAGGAGTGGGTAGGGGAAGGGTGAAGTTTGGTGACCCGTTCTTCAGATGGCTCTGAGATTAGATCCTCATGGTTGAAGATTATGCTTATGTAGGTACGGACTTCACCGAAGATCCTGACCTACCATTCCCACCTGGAGGACAGTGGGGCGATATCGGTAAGAAGCAAGAAACCCTAAAATGGATGAAATTTTTTTATGTTTTTTAAAGTTTTATATTTTTTTTGTTAAGTGACAAGACCTGTATATTCTCATGCAGATGTGGGAGTAGCGCGACCTGGAGGAGCATCTCCATTGGATAGGCAGGTGGGAGCGCACTTTGTACCACAGGGTGATGATATCACCGGGGAGATGGAGGAAAACCTGGAGAGCTTGACCTTGGACATCCCAGATGATGACATTGATGACCTCCCGATGAGATATCAGAGATCCACAGTGGGAGTACCAGGTTGATTCAGTAGGATGCTACGTAGGGTAGCTCGAGCAATGATGTGTTATCATGAGCACCACTAGTGTATGAGATATGTACTAAAAGTTGACAACTTCAGGATTTTGTATGATGATTTTGCCTAAAAGACTACATGCTTTAGATGAGGTCCCAGGACCTATTTTTGTAAACTTTTTTGTATATATATATATATAGACTTTTACATGGTGTTTATATGTTTCAAATGGAAAAATGTATTTTCTATGAGTTTTATGTGTCTTTGAATGTTTATTTACAATGTACCGTGTTTGATTTGACATCATGAATGGGTGATATGCCAATCTAGGATGTAATTAGCCAATGAATCAGCAACTACATTATGTTCCCTAGGGATATGCCTATAGGTAATAATTTCAAATGACCTTTCCAACAAACGTACTCTCCAAAAGAGGTAGAGGAACATAGGGTTTCTAATGGTGTAAACATGGTTTAAATGACAAACCATGAGCTGTGAGTCCATCAAGACTACTAGATCATGAACATCTTGGGAGGTAGCTTCAGTCAGAAGACCGATGACCGCTTCATACTCGACGATGTTATTAGTAGCAGGACCTATGCAAATCGCTCCTGAACTGACCAAATATTCAGTTGGGGAATAAAGGACCCAAGCAGCTGAGGAGAGATTCAAGGTGTGGTGGCAAGCACCATTAGTGAAGCTGTAGAAAGCCATCTACATGACCAAAACATGGTATAAACAGATGTGGACACTAAGACTCAAAACCATCTTGAAAATACTAAAAGCACACTAAAATTCAATCAATATACATATATACAAGATACTGTCCAAGAAAGACCTAGGCATAGTACCTTTTCAGGTACAACCCATTATGAGGTTTCCCCAAAGGGATTCCATCATAATCAATGAGATTGTAAGCTCCTTTCTCTAACACCTTAGAAATAATGAAAGGTCCATACCACATGGACTCGAACTTACCCTTCCCTATTTTGTCATATCTCTGGTCATAAATCAATACTAGGTCACCTTCATTAAAGGCACGAGGTTGGACAGATTTATCATACTGTGCCTTGATGCATTTCTTATGTGCCTCATTAGCCAAGGCAGCATCTTTGCAAGTCTCATCAAGGTTACTCAAGTAAAAAAATCTTTCTTCCTCTGCGAAAGTGTTTGGGAGAAGTTCGACGGCAAGTTGTAAAGATGGAATTTGGCATTGGATCGGAAAGACAGCTTTAAGTCCATAGACAAGCTGGAATGGCATGAAACTAGTAGCTATTTTCACAGAAGTCTGATAAGCCCAAAGAGCGGAGAAAAGAACGTGGTTCCAATTGGATTTATGATCTCCAACCATCCGATAAAGCATAGTTTTCAAAACTTTGTTGATGGCCTCTACTTGACCATTAGCTTGCGGATAATACGGCGTAGAGTTTTCATGGCGAAAACCTAGCTTGGCACTCAGTTCCTCCATCATTTGATTACGAAAATGAGATCCGTGATCAGTGACGATGGACTACGGAACTCCAAATCTAGCTATGATATGATTGAATAAGAAGAGAGTGGCAGTATTACCATCTTCAGCATATGTAGGCATGGCCTCAGCCCATTTTGTGAAATAATCAACGGCTACGATGATGTAACCATGCCCCCCGCCTGAGGTAGGCTTACAATGCATGAAGTCAATCCCCCATTTGGCGAATGGGCCAACGACAATGACAGGGTGTAGCAGGGCAGGATGGGTGCACTTTTTAGGATAAAAGTGTTGACAAGGTGGGTATTTCTTAATAGCCTCATGACAGTCTTTGAAGACAGAAGGCCAGAAATATCCAACGCGAAGGATTTTTTGGGCTGTAGCCATCCCAGATAAATGACCGCCACATGCTCCTAGGTGGAAATCATTCAACACATGTTCAACCTCCTCATGGGTGAGGCATCGCCGAAGAATAGAGTCTATCCCATGTCTATACAAAGTATCATTGAATATGAGATAGTATTTCACGTGGTGACGGATACAGAGGTGATCATCGTAGGATAAATGTGGTTGGAATCGCTGTGTTTGGAGATAAATCAACAAATCTCCATACCAAGGATCAGTAGTGCTAATCATGAACAGGAATTCATCTGGAAATGAATCACTGGGCTCATATTCCATCGAATCATAGGGAAGATCACACATAAGCTCAACAAATACCAAGGATTTCTTTGATGTGGCCTTGGAAAACTCCAGATGGAACTCCTGAAGGATGATAATCCAACGGGATTACTTGCCCCCGAGTACCTGGCGAGTCAAGATGTAGTACATCGGGTTCTGGTCTGCCAATATGGTGGTAGTGCAAAGAAAAATTTAGTGATAGAACGTTTGTACAGCAATGACCGTGGCCAATGCTAACTTTTCCACACATGAATAACCAGTTTCAAAATCCATAAGATTCTTACCGGTGTAATAAATCACATGCTCCTGACCGTGGAGATTGTCCTACACTAAAACCATGGTGATGGTAGTAGTAGAGGCAGCAATATACAAGAGAAAGTCCTTTGAATAATATGGGGGGTGTATCATGGGTGAATGAGTCAGAGCGTGCTTAATATTATCAAAGGTGCAATGGGCCTGGTCATCCCAGAAGAATGGTGTGTTCTTCTTGAGGAGATGCATATAACCATGCGTTTTCTCTGAGAAATTGCACACGAAATGGAGGAGAATTTTTTCCTTCCCTTGCAAACTTTGAAGTTCAAGGAGGTTAGTTGGGGCTGGTAGATCTAAGATACAGACAATCTTCAAAGGATCGATCTGGATGCCATCTTTGGATACCACAAAGCCTAGCAGATGTCCCGTCTCAACGAAAAAAACACATTTATGTGGATTGAGTTGTATATTATAATGATGGCATCTCAGGAATATGTCTCTAAGATGACCAAGATGGTCCTCCCGTCACTGTGAATGAGCAAGGAGGTTGTCAAGGTACGGTTCAACAATATGTTTAATGTCGTGAAACACATAGGACATCGCGCACTGGAACGTGGCTCCAACATTTTTCAAGCCAAAAGGTAACTTTTTATATGAAAAGGTTCCCCATGGGAAATTGAATGTCATCTTATGCTGATCGGAGGGTAATATATCAATCTCATTATAGCCAGAGAAGCCATCCATGAATGAAAAGATGACACTTCCGGCATAGTTGTCGATAATATGATCGATGTACGGGGTAGGAAAGTTGTCCTTGGGACAAGATTTATTTAAATCCCTAAAGTAGATGCAGAATCTAATGGTGCCCTGCTTTTTATTGACAGGGACAATGTTCAATATCCATTCCATCAGAGGTACAGGATTAATAAACCCAGCTTTGAGAATTTTCTCAATTTCAGATTTAATAGCTACAACCGGTTGGTTTCCAGGTTTTTATTTCTATTTCTACCTTTCTTTTTATTATTACCCGAGGTTTGAGTACTTTGAATAGAATTGACCTCGGCGGAAACCTTAGGAGTCGAAGGAGTAGGGTTGCCAGTTTGGTTTTGCTTGACAGGTTTCGCTATGAATGGGGACTGGATTGAACCAACAATCCCATCAATAGGTACTTCTGCTAGTGGCTTGGTAGGATCAGTGCTGGGGCAAGGAGCTTAAGGAATCAGGTCATAAAGAGTTCCAGACTAGGAATAGACCAAGTCTAGGTACTGTGCCCGACTAATAGCCTGCTCTTCGGTAACGGAACTGCCCATAGCCACATTTCGGGCAATAGGAGGCAACAAGGATTTAGTGAACCAATCAGCTAGTAATTGATCTGGAATAGGGGCCTTAATAAGCCTTCTCCACCTTCTCCACTCATGAATATGATTGGAAATGTGGGTGGAGGTTTTCTATTGCAGAGAGGTTAAAAGATCAGTTCCTGTTTCATAACAAATAGGGAGCTGAAAGTGTGTAAGAAACACTATTGCCAATGAGCCAAAACCCACAAACGAATGTTGTGGGAGTTCAATGTACCACTTCATGGCCGTACCGGTCAAAGTTCGCTGAAAGAGTCGTAATAGAATGGAGTCATCCATGAGGGAGTTGGAAGGACACCATAAATGGAATGTCATAACATGGTTCTTTGGATCTTCTACCTGCTTCCCATCAAATTTCAGAATATTTGATGGTAACTTTATCAGAATGGGAGGCCATGAGGGATTGTGTTGAATGGGTTCATTAATAAACTTGGACAAATTAGGTAAGTCCAAAGTTTCTAGGAAAGGTAACTGTCAGTTGGGTTGCACATACTGATAATATTGATATGGCATATAATTACCAGTAGGACCATATGTTGACTGAAAAACAGGTTGCGGTGACGAAGAACTACCAGAAAATCCACCCACAGGGGGTTGATTTCTAGGATCAGGACCGCTAGGACCACTAGGACCTCCAGGAGGAGGACCACTAGGGCTTCCAGGAGGAGGACCACCAGGGCCACCGAGACCATTAGGACCACCAAGACCACCAGGACCACAAGGAGGCGGACCACCAGACCCTCTAGAGCCACCAGGAGGTAAACCTCCAAAGCCTCTAGAACCACTAGGTGGAGGGCCACCAGACCCTCCAGATCCATAAGCAGGAAAGCCACCAGGCCCACCAGGAGCACTAGAACCATTAGGACCATAAGGAGGAAATTTTCTAGATCCTCCAGGACCATTAGGTCCCCCGGGGGGAGGACCTCCATAAGGCGGTCCTCCGGAACCTCCCGTAGTATGTATAGGTATCCCCCCCATAGCTGGCATGCAAGACCAGTTGGGTTGCCCCCATGGCTTAAAAGTGTTACTAGAGTATGTAATTCCAGCATAAGGCATTTTTGTAGGATTGGGTGGATGATTACCTACTGGTAATTGATAACCATAACCTCCAGAAGACTGAACGATTACAGGCTGTGCCCCCAAGGGCTGACCTAAACTGGATGGGGGATTAACCATAGTAGTATGGGTGGGAGGGACATAAATTGTAGATGGTTCTATGTTAGAGGTCTTCCCTTGAATAGGTACAATTCCGACCGCAGATAACGTAGGTCATGGCGGGGGTTTCCCCCCAGCACTAGAAGGTACTAACGAAACGAGAATTGAAGGTTGGGCCCCAGGTGCAGAAGACCTAGGAGGATTAGGAACAAACATAACATGAGAGGTGATAGGGGTGGTAATTTGACCTAGGTTGTGTGGTGTTACTGCATGATCTATAATCGGTTCAATGGGTGTTATAGCGGATTTCACCACTCTAGGTGAATCACACTTTGTATGGCATTCCCCTGTCCCGCTGCAGACTCCTTAGATCCTATGGACAACTTTTTGTCCTTTGATGTTTCCTTGATCATCCCTAAAAACATATGAAAAATGATATACACGACTTTTAAACCTATAAGCGCGTACATACGCAGGTTTGACCACTAAAACCGCGTACATCGGGATGTGTACATAATCCAAATCCTTTTGGATTTTTCCTTGACATGGATCTGAATCATTTGACTCCTAGCCTTCCCCATGCCTTGAGATCACTCAGATTCAACCTTTCATTACCCCTTTGAAAAGCTATGTAAGGAACCCCTTGGTACATTGAAGGCATAAAAGAGAATTGAGAGCAAAGAAACTATAGTCCATTGTTGTTGGAACTTATGCTTGAGTCTGCATCCCGTTGTCCCTTGGAGCACTTTTGTGTTCTTCCCAAGCTTGCCTTTTTCTTGTGACCTTTCTATCGAGATATGGAGGATTGAAGTGGTGGAGGCCCAAGTGGGGGATTCAGTTTCTCTGGTTCGCAGACGTGCCGTCAGAGGTTGTATCTTGTAATCTCTGATTTATATTAATAGAAATATCTTTTCCTGTCCAATAATGTGTGTTTGAATGAATATTTTATCCATGGGATCATGTCAAATGATTTTACATTATTGATATATATGCTAGAATAGATCTAACACCATGATATATAGAATGCTTTTATTGTTTACTTATTGTTGAGGAAGTAACAGATCAATTCAAGCTAAAGATTGGAAAGCTCAACAGGGATCTACTTCAACCATCCGGAATAAGGTATGAGGTTTGATCCTTTAGTGTTAGAAATTTAATTTCTATTGCATATTGGAAAGGATTGATTTCTGGAGTCAAGTTGTCTATTGTGGTACCCCAAGCCATAGGAATTTCTCTCCGTAACAGAATTGGAGACTCCGCTGGGGATGTTCCTTGTTTTTCTTTGGGGTTGGGGGCACAATGGGCTTGATATTATTGATTTGCTCTTTGTTTATCCCTGTTTCTGTGTCTCATTTTACATTATGTTTGTCCATTGAAACTCCCCTTTATTGGTTTGGCCTTGGCCTACTTTTTACCACTGCCTTCTCTGTATACGCGGGTTTTTGGCCAAAAGTTGCGTACATATGCGGATTTTTGGCCAAAAGTCGTGTGCATACGCGACTGTTCTTTAAACAGTCGCGTACATCCTCCCTTTTGGCGAGTTTGATGTTGTGGGAAGTTGTTGGGTGGGTTGTGAGTGTGGTTGGGTCTTCCTTGGGTCTGATGTTGTCTGTTGGATGCTTCTTTTGCGACCAGAGACTATTTTTTCATTGATTTTTCTTTGAAAGTAGTTTTAGTGATTTATCCTTTTTGTTTTGCCATTAGTGCATTACTATTTTTGTCTCGGTGTCTTTTTGGGCTTGTCTTTTATACTTACTGCAGAGACTGAGAGTTTTAGATGACTTTTATTGCATTTTTCATTCTTTTATATTGAAAAATACAAAGTAGTTGCACTCTTAGTTGCATCTTAGATATGGATTTGAGGAGGTACTTGCATTGGATTTCTTGGATGAGAGTTGTGTTTAGGATTTCATATAGGAAGGATTGCATTGTCCTTTGGAAAGGAATATATATTTATGCATCTCATGTAGTGGCATACCCTATTTTTAATTTGACAAAGATTGCACTTAGCATTGTTTGTTATGGTGTGCATATTTATTTCACTGCTGAGTCATAATGTCATTAGTTGCACGACCATTTTCCTTTGAGTAATTACAACCAATTAAAATCAATGCTAAATTAAAATGAACTACACTCTTTTCTTTTCTAGGGTGCACCAACAAGCTTAGTTTTTAGGATCTTGGAATAGTTCATTGTAAGTCTATTCTCCAAGATCACTAAACAACAACATGTATGTGTCTGTCCAGGTGAGTGTGTGAAATCCTTGGTATAACCAGTGTTTCTCAGGATCCTCCTCTCAAAAGGGATTTAAGCATGAGGCAGTGTGAGCAGTTATTGATTGGGATGACCCCTAGTCATAACTGAGTAGCACCGGAGATATTTCTAGGATTGTATTCGTATATGGGGGCTCTTTCGAGAGTTTCGGGCTTTGCTACCCTGCCCATACGGTCAATCTCGCCTGCGACTGTCCGCCTGAGCATTGATTATATTGAGGTGACCTTAGTTGCCTTACCTAGGATATCGAGGGGGTACTTTGCAGGGGTTATTCTATGAGTGTCCCGACCAGGTAGAGGTTGGACAGCACAGTTGCTTTATGCGTTGAAGCTGAGGGCCACTATAATTGGTTACGTACCTCCGCTTGTAGTGTATGGGAGTTTCGATCCGCTCCTAGGAGAGACATACCTACTACATTCAGGAGCTCACATATCCTCCCCTTGTTTTGCTTGTACTTTGGCTGTAGATTTTCTTAGGAGTGTGCTCTTTATGCGCTAGTTGGCCTTTGGGATTGCGGTTACTTGAGTATATTCATGCTTTGTTGAATTCGGGTCATTTTATTTTCGGCATGCCTGGTATTCTATCACCCATCCTTGGTTCTAGTATGTACCCTAGTGTCATACTTGGGGGCATCACATCCCCTTACCGTGCTCATAGATTTGGGAATGTTCATATTCCATCCTCTACTCCATTTGCAGAGGATTTTTATTCCTTTCGCTCGGTCTTTACAACGGTGGTCACTGTCATGGGGGTGGTAGTGGATGTGTGAACATTGGGTCTACACTTTACATTCCTTTTTATGTCCCATCGTTCACCGCATTGTTTCCTTTGGGTGCTGTTGTCATGATCATTCCTCCCTATATCCTATAGTTTGGATTCTTTATTGACTATTTTGGGTTATTTTGAACTAATATGGTTGTCATGTAGGATCCAGTTTTTTTTACACTCTCTCCGAGGTTTCGACCCGTTCGTGCCTATCACAGGTATTATGTCTGAACTGGCATATAGGTTAGGATTTCACATCCGCTTTCACTTATGCATTGCCTTATGACCATTCCATCTTAACCTTAGGTACGAACCCATTCCATGGTATCATAGAACCTTCATGCTACTGTTAGAAGTGGTACTATGTGAATGGTAGAGATTTCCTATACATGGGTGCCCTAGTTAGATCCCTTTTTGCATTTGGTACCCATGCTGTGAGTCCTCTCTTAGGTCCGGGAGTCCCTTTTTAGTCTCGCCATGTCCTTGAGCAAGAGCTTCATACTCCTCTTGAACTTTATGCTGGCCATTTCCCTGGGACTCCCTCATGTCGAGTTGTGAATGCATTATCATGAGATTTTCCTGTCTTATTGAGCTTTATGCCGGCTCCCCTGACATTGCACTTCAGCCATATAGCCTGAGCTTGTCTCATGTCTAGCCATGCAGATCCATTTTTACATCCTTCGCAACTTGTTTCCCTTTTTACCGGGAGGGGATTTCCCCCCGAGTGTCGATATCCTACACATGTATCCTTGCATTGAGCATAGGTATGTTCCACTGCTTGGAACTAGTTTGTTTGCCCTTGTGACACTCATCTCCTCCTATTTTGTAACTATAAAGCTATTTTATTCTTTTTTCAAGCTTTTTAAATAACTGAAAAAGTCCAAAAAATCAAAAAACCAAAAAGCCGGACAAGGAAAGATGTTATCTTTGGCAGCTGTCGAGTCGTGTCACCTTTGAACAGAGCACTGTATATCACATCCATTGGTTGAGTTATAGTTTGACTTTAGGATTTGTACTCATTTATCTGAGTTTATCTCCACCGATTGGTTAAGCTTCAAGTCCCTATGGAGCCTTTGTTGATGCCTCTTGTGTCACAGAGATGTCCCAGTTTGTATATAGAGTCTATGTTGCCTTCATTCAGTCACCATACACCGTTATGCTCTTGTTCGAAGGAACTTGAAACCTAAATCGACCATTCCTCAGTTATCTTGACTTTGCATGTCAGCCATTCCCGGTACAGTTACTGGTTCGTGCACTTTATGATTGATTCCTTCCACATTATTCAGCTTTGCTGAGTACCTCATGTTGGATGATGGGGGATGCCTTAATGCCCTCCTTCCATCGGATTTCATCCCATTGATTTCAGATCATTTATTTTGGGATTGGAGTCTAGAGTCATTTTGAGTGCCTTGAGACTTGCAGTCATCAGTGGCAGGTTCTCTCGCCATCGACAGTTTCTTGGGAATACATCAATGTCCCATGATCGATGGACCCTTTCAAGTGTTCGACCTCAACACATTTATTCACACTTGTTAGTTTGCACTCTAGTACCTTGATTCCCATTTTCATTATCAGTGGGTGATCTCGCGTCTATTAACGCTATACATTAATGACCGGTAATCAGATGATGGACTACTATGTTCAACCTCAACACCTCTATTCGCATAGTAGGACATGTACTCCTAGCGGTTTGTGTAGAAGAATTTCCAGATTGGTGGCATCTCTTACATGCTACCTCCTTGATTGTGCCAGTGTTCATGAGATTTCAGCTCTCGTGACTTGATTCCAGTATATGTCAGATATTTCCAGCCACTATGGAGATCTTGATCTATTATATATCTTCAGCCATTTTGGAGATCACGGTCCTTTGTATATCTTCATCATGGAGATTCTAATCTATGTATATTGTACGTGGTGATGACCACATATGTGATATCATGTATCATGCATATTCATGGCCATTGTACTCTTATGTATCAGGGACTGCTATATGTATTTGCAGTTGTATGCAGAGTTGTATTATTGTACTATGCTGATTGGGTGGCTGGTCTTCCATTTGGGATCCTTCATCACTCCACTTCTGGGATGGACTTATAATGTATTTCATCCATCGTATGACCCCTCTGACCTCACACATTAGGGGGCATATGTTATAGCGGATTTCACCACTCTAGGTGAATCACACTTTGTATGGCCTTCCCCTGTCCCCCTGCAGACTCCTTAGACCCTATGGACCACTTTTTGTCCTTTGGTGTTTCCTTGATCATCCCTAAAAACATATGAAAAATGATATACGCGACTTTTAAACCTATAAGCACGTACATACACGGGTTTGACCACTAAAACCGCGTACATCGGGATGTGTACATAATCCAAATCCTTTTGGAGTTTTCCTTGACATGGATCCGACTCATTTAACTCTTGGCCTTCCCTATGCCTTGATATCACTCGGATTCGACCTTTCATTACCCCTTTGAAAAGCTATATAAGGAACCCCTTGGTACATTGAAGGCATAAGAGAGAATTGAGAGCAAAGAAACTATAGTCCATTGTTGCTGGAACTTATGCTTGAGTCTACATCCCTTTGTCCCTTGGAGCACTTTTGTGTTCTTCCCAAGCTTGCCTTTTTCTTGTGAGCTTGCTATCGAGAGATGGAGGATTGAAGTGGTGGAGGCCCAAGTGGGGTATTCAGTTTCTTCGGTTCGCAGACGTGCTGTCGGAGGTTGTATCTTGTAATCTCTGATTTGTATTAATAGAAATATCTTTTCCTGTCCAATAATGTGTGTTTGAATGAATAATTTATCCATGGGATCATGTCAAATGATTTTACATTATTTATTATATATGCTAGAATAGATATAACACCATGATATATAGAATGCTTGTACTGTTTACTTGTTGTTGAGGAAGTAACAGATCAATTCAAGCTGAAGATTGGAAAGATCAACGGGGATCTACTTCAACCATCTAGAATAAGGTACGAGGTCTGATCCTTTAGTGTTAGACATTTAATTTCTATTGCATATTGGAAAGTATTGATTTATGGAGTCAAGCTGTCTGTTGTGGTACCCCAAGCCATAGGAATTTGTCTCCGTAACAATGGGTCTCATAGAATCGGCGAGTGAATGATATCCCATAGGAAGAGATGTGGAATGTGATGGTGTTGGTACTAATATTTCATCTATCTGCTTATCAATATCCTATGCATGGGGAATGGAAGCATAGTATTTCCTACATTCTTCTTCATCTTTAGAAGAGTTTACATGGGTGCCAAATGAGACAATGGCCTATCCTACAGGTGTATCCCAAAATGGAGGATTGGGACCAAAATCCGGACAAGTTCTATCATCAACATGACCTTCCGTGGGAGAATGGAATGATGTATTTCCCCAAGAAGGTTGTTGGACCAAGGGAGGCGAGTGTGAAGAATATGGTACTCCACTTTCCGCAACCACATTGTCTCCCACTTGGGAGGTGGTAGCAGCTCCTTGGTCGATAGCTTCCATAGGATTTTCTCCTGAACCAGGAATAAAATCAGGTGGCAAGCCCCGTACTCTTTTGGTCTTTCTTAACTCAGCCAGTTTGTACAGTTCCTATCTAACCTAAGGTCTAAAAATATAGAAAACACACCAAAAAATGTCCCTACACAAGCTATAGGTCAAAACAAGCACACTTAAAATGATAGGAGGAGTTCAAAAGTTAGGTCTCTCACCAGGATTGTCAAGAAGGTGCCACTTGTGATATACCTCAAGGGTACGTGCATAGTAATCTCCCCAAATGTTGTTTTAAGTGTATGGCACCAAACAAGACGACCAAAGGGATTTTCTCAGATGGATAAGGTATCCTAGTGGGGTCTCCTGATATACTCAAGGTACATGGGAGCTCGAATCGGTAGTAGTTCTATCTAATGCATAACCGTACACAAGGGTCCTTCCGATATACAATCAAGTACATGAAGTACCTTTCTATATACCTCAAGGGTACGTGAAAGTCCGTTCGATATACCGACGGTACATGGAAGAACCGTACAAGTCCCGGGATGTAATGCTAACAAATAACGATAACTCCTATGTTTAACGACGCCGGAACACGTCTCTAACCTATCACTCAATTTCTATGTAAATTTTAACCTACAACTACCTTTAATTTTGAAGTGGACGGTTAGGTGAATGTATGACATTTTGACAGAAAAGTAAAACCATGCAATATGCTTGTGCAAATGTTCACTTTACCGTTCAGTATGCCTACTTACGGGAGGGAAAGAGAATGTTTTCTTTTTGTTTCAAAACCAAAAATATCGCCAAGCAACAGTCATGAACACCAAATCAAAGACAAGCAATAACTTTTCCAAACTGATTTTTCCTTTCTGAAAGCAAATGAGAAGGGGAAGAATCTCTTTTCCTAAAAGAAAAACAAGAAGCACACCTATATGCAAATGCACTCTATTTTTTCAATTCTCTCAAAACATTAGCAAATCTAACTTAAAACTACCATTTTTTTATTTTGATCGATATAGTTCTAAATGCATAAGAGATGAAAGAACATGAAGGTCCTGAAAGCTTGTAAAGCCAATCAGACAACCAATGTTCAACGGTCAATGATGATATCCTAGTCTCAGCCAAAAAATTTCTTTTTTAAAGAAAGGAAAAAGAAGTTTACTATGCAAATAAGAAATGAAACCTAGAAGCTAATCTAGTGTTATTCTTTTAGTCTATGCAACAGAAACGAAAAGAGATTTTAATAACACCCTAATCTTTTCAGAAAACAAGAAATCCCTTCGTAAACACAACCAACAAGCATGGAAGCGGATGGAAAATCAAAAGACCTAATCAATCTTTTGAAATTCCACTCAAATCAATATTAAACCATAAAATTATGAAGCCACAAACATCAGATTCTATAACACAAGTATGATAAGCAAGACTAAAAGCAACAAAACCCAAATTTTTGCAAAAAAATGAGGAAAAAGGGCTTTGGAATGATGCCTACCTGGCACCGCGCTTCTCAGATGTTGATAGAGAGTTTCTAACCTGGAACCACTTCTCACCAATAGGATACAGGCGGTGGCACCGTGTACTGCCCACTTTGTTCAGGAGGTGGCACCATGCCTCGTACACAACATAGGCATGCTTCCCTATAGATGACCAAAACACAAAGAGAACGATGGATCAAGTCAGAAAAAGACTAGATCAAGGTGAATACTGTTATATTGAGTATGAAAACAGATCATACAAGATCGAAATGACTCAGATCTAAATATATCTAGAAGTTTCAAACCCAAATGAAGTAAGTCAGAAAGTAGATCTGACTGAAGAGAGTTGAAGAAGGAGCCTGGATTCAGGAAAGAGTTGCAGACTGAGGAAGATCAGAAAAACTGATATACTACTCCCCAGTGGAGTCGCCAGATTTGTTAACTGAAATATTTCACCTCCTGCAGACAACAAGGTGTTCCAGTGGTCTAAATGGTTCATATCTAGAACAAATAAAGCATAGAGGTTGAAGACTCTCCCTAGACACCATAGATACCTGGAATGTAATGCTTCGATCGTTACCCTATGTACCTGCAATAAGCTTTAACACACAAACATATTGAAACCACCATAATATAATCTACTAATCTATGTTAGTGACTAAGGAATATAACAAAATACATGTGAAATCAAACAACAACAATATATGTGGGACAGAAATCAACATGCATTAATATGGAAATATGAAGAAGTTTACAACCAAGCCTTAGTGTTGACATGCATATCTATAAAACCAAGCATTCTCATCCCTAAAAGCTCTGAATCTTTCTCTCTATGCTCCCCCAAATGGTCCTGGGCCAAGTGATCAATCCAACAGTATAACAATACCTTAAGAGTTCTCCCCTCAACCATGGCTATGAGCTCATATTTATAAGGTTTAATGGATAGGGATGGTTGAGAGATTAGTGGGTGAGGTGGCCTCTAAGATCCTAGGATGAGGGATCTCGAGCTCAACTGTCCCACAATAGTAGGGATAAGGGAGGACATGAGGCTTATCATCTAGAAGCCTCGAGAAGCTTCTCTTTTTCCCTTTTTACCCAGGGTACCGCATTTGTCCTTAAATGACATAGCGGTTCTGGTAAGAAACGCTTATGGACTATGGGCCATAAGCGGTGGCACCGCTTGTGGACAACAAGGGATAGGCGGTGCGAACAAGGTACCACTTTTGGACAACAGAGGAAGCGTGCTGCTGGGAATTTTCATGGAAGATTGATAATAACCATGAGTTTCCACTCCAAGAGCTGGGATTCAGGGCAAGTAGGTATGTCAAAGTTCTTATCACATGATGGTGATAGGATTTTGATATAACACCTATGTTTTAATGTTAATAAGTTGGCTTCCCCATTTGTTTTAGGATTGAACAAGTATCACAACTACCATCCTCTATTTTGCAACTTTGTTCAACAACATATACAAATGTGTTTTAAGGATATATTCTCTTGTTCTATGGACCCACAAAAAGTAAAAGTTCAAATTCACCAATAAGATGCAATTGATACATGTTGACCTAGTAGATAGAGATGGTAAATTAAAAATGCATTGACTATGAACATAATATTGTTTCTTGTTTCATTGAACACTTTAATCCTATTAGAAGTGTCTGAATATAAAATTTTGGAACTAGAAATTAGGGAATATATGATAGATGAGAGTCAAATTATTGCATTTTTTTACAGCAATAGACTTTTGTTGAAGCAATATCTCAAGTTTTCTGAGACTGTAGGATGCATTTCAATATCAACAAACAACTACTCTTTCGGATCTATTGTGGAAATTGTGATTTCCTCCCAACAAAATAATAGGAAATATGAATTGTACATCAAAGATGGAGAGGGAGTAAACGATGCTGAAACTGTATGTTTTTGAACAATTTGAAAACCATTTCTTGTTTCTAGATATATTTACAAACATGTTTTTCATTTTCTGATTTTGTGGTTACCAATTTGCAATGAATTGTTTCAATTCATTGTAGTTGCAACTGAATGAAGGATATAGCAGGATTTATTTGCGAGATGAAGAATACTTTTGTTTTTTTCTTCTGAGAATGACACATACATACATAATAACTAATAACTATACATACATAATAATACATACATACATAATAATAATACATACATACATAATCCAATTTACACATACATACATAATAATACCCTATTGAATCTCACTTTCGGGGTTGGACAAAACCCTAGTTTGGTATGCACCTCCTTGGAATGTAGAGTGCTACATGTTGGTTTTCCATGTTGGTTACTTGTAGGTAAACTTGTACTTATTTTATGTTATCCTCCCTCACTTACTTGCATATATAAGGGTGGAGAAATATCTCATATTCATTCATCATTTGTACCCTTCATGGTACTTGTCTTGGATACTTAGGGTTCATGTGGAAACCTTAGGAGAAGACAAGGGGTGATAAATGTCTTAGATGTTCTTGGAGAGCTTGTTAATTTGTGATGTTAGGATTTTTATTGTGATGACTAAGGTTTGTGTTATACATGTAAACCCTAGAGAAGAATACACCATTGTCGATGATGGTTATTATGTCTCTTGTTGTAACACTAAGGTTTCTACCCTAGTATAGGACATGGAGAGTAGATTTAACACCTTGTATTTTTTTGGGATATTTATTGTTATGGTAGGAAAGGCTAGGAAAATATCATAGAGTTCTTGTATTCTTGATGCTACATGGAATTATTGATGCGTATGATGATGTAACAGTGGAATAATTAGGGTTTGAGGATTCAAAACCTAGGACATGATAGTATATTTGGAGATCAATAGTAGATTTTTCTTTCCACATACGTATACAATTTAAAATGGCTAGGGTGTGAAAACCCTGAGGAATAAAACCATGCTAATGTGGAGAGTTTGTTACATAATATTTTTTTTGAAGACAAGGAGGACTTGTTAGTGTTGGTTCTGTTGGCACCTGGATTTTGAGGCCCCAAGGTCGAGCGAGGGGAGGCCGCTCCCGGGCAAAAGCAGAACCGCTTTAGACTGTGCCTCCATCCCTATGCAGTCAGAGAGGGAGCTCTCACTTGTCACCAGAGCATGCTCCACATAAGGTTTTCAGTCTTGTGTGTCACTGGAGTTTACTCCACGTAGGATTTTCAATCAGCATAATCAGGGGGCTAGGATCCTGAATGGGGAAAAGTATGTTGAGGAAGGTGCATGGTGGGATTATTGGGGGAAAGGGACAATGGGAAAATGTAGTCGAGACCTGCACAAAATGATTACAAATGGAAAGAATGACGTAAAATGGAAAACAGAGGCAAGATAGCTACTGATTTCCCAATCATGAGATATTTAGCGGGAAATTTAGAGGACAAGAAGGGATAGTCCATGGCATGGAGCACAGGCGAGATGAATTCCATGCAACTTTAGAAGAACCGTTGATGAATTCCTGGAACAACAGCCGGAGCATAACGAGTATGAATTTCGAACCACTACACTCTAAGTTGCAGACATGAAAAGCAATTAACAAAATGGAGGGGAAACAAAAAACACATTTACACGTAAAAGAAAGTACTTATTGGAAAAAACAACAACACAAGAATCTCTTCTGTGAGTAACAATATTTCACTGCAATTTATTCATACATAGGTATTAATCTTTACAAATGGGAGCCTCAGCCCGAGATTGTTTCCCAATCCAATTCGCTAACTCCTTTCTCCCTTTATCAGGAGTGTTTTTATACAATCCTAATGTTGAGATTAATGAATAAAAAGATGTTACAAGTCACCATCAAGAATTAACAGTGCAAAGAGTGGGCTATTTCCACATTTTAAAAATATGCACGACAAACATCATGGCACTGGCTGTTGCATTCGGCTTGAACAACAGCTTGACGTGCTCGGCTGCCATGATGGATGATAAGGATGATGCCTCCCTCTTTTCCTGAAGCATGTGCTTCCACCGTGTTCAAATGCATCTTTCCACATGGTCACACGCTGGCAAAGTGGTCGGCCTCCTTCGTTGGTCCAGTCACATCTGCCACCTCCTTCCTTGCTGGTTGAAATTGTTACACGTGGGCTTTGGAAGAAGGACCATATTGCTTCTAGTTGAGATGGACCTGTGGGGTGGTCTATCATTCTTGTACTCCTCACCTCTAGTGAGGTGAGTGTCCCCAAAAGCACAAAGTTGTAGCACATCTACACTAGCCCCACCACCCTTGACAAGTGTACTTCACAATTAGAATGATGAGGGATGTGAGCCCCTGATGCTCTCATTCGAACAAATGTTTACATAGGGAATAGTTAATGAATATCCCCTTCTGTAGAGGCTTTGGTGGGTGTGACGGTATCAAGGGTTCCTAGAAAAACACTTACGAGAAGTAAGTGTCCAAGCCCCATGTTGTTGGAGGCACAGGTATCACGTCTGGGCCCCAATGGCTGGTGTCACCATTGGAATGCAAATACTAAGGTGACAAGAGAGTGTGGAACCTTATCACCAACCATCAACACCCCCATATGGACAAAATTTTCAAACCAGATATTCATCGTCAAACTCTATTAGGCCTCTGCAACTTCGTGGAGAAGTAGAACTCAACTTCTGGAGACATGTTAGTTCACTCTTGTTTAACTAAAGGTAGTATTTATAGGGCTTAGAGATTGATCTTCACACAGGTTGGTCAATATTCATGCACATTCTGTCATCGAGTGTATCTGGTCTCAACATGTGCGAAGACGCAAGAAGAGCGATCCTTTACTTGCTAAGAATCTAGTCATTTGGTTTCACTGGTCGTGGTGCCTCATTGTCTGCTGTGTGGAGTAGATGTGGACACCATCTAGTACATTAGACCCATGCTGCATACTTCATGAAGTGGACACTCCCATGTTTCCCTGTTCCTTTGAAGTGGGAAATAGAATGGTCTCCCGCGTCATGTTGGCTTTTCCCTGTGTGAGTTGCAAATTCATCGGCTACTTTCCTCATTTCCATAGACCAACTCACAAAAAAGACACTCATCCTTTCATGATATGACTTTGCCACAGGGTTGATTCCACCTCTACGCATGCTACAAATGGCGTCATAGAAATCGGCCAATCCGCGAGAGCACAGATTACACATGTGAACGTCTCCTCCACTGTCATTTCCACACTGGATGGGAAATTTGTACCTCGGGAGTCTTCTCAGCCATCCAATCAAAGGAATCTCTCATATTCGTCATCCACATTCCATTCATCCTGCTGCCAACTTTTCTCTTATAAACACCGCAAGAAATTCTGGATCGCGAGACATTCTTAGCCATTGATCGAGATCGACCTTTCATGCAGCCGTCGATCTGAGTGGGCTGCACCACTTTTCACAATGGGAAACTCAGATATTCGTCTGTGCTAGTTCACCTTGTGAAATGAACCATAGCTGTAGAGTTATCTCCTTATTCATCGCAGCCGTTGATCTTTGTGACCTCTACACCTTTTCGCGATTTGAGATTATGGTTTTATCCACACAAGTATGGATCGCAAAATGACTTTAGGTCGTGGATCTACCCTATACTTCATCTCAATTGTTGAAATCCTCTGGTCTTTAACACGTTTCGTGATATGGGAAGGAAGCTTTGATTGCGCATCTTTGCTCGCACGAAGCGGCTCGGAACCGTGGATCCTCCCCAAATAAATCGCAGCCCTTGATTATGAATCCTGCCTAATGTTACAACACACTTGCCGTTTTCCTCATTAAAGGGTGGTCACATGAAATTCGAGGGGCTGGGACCCTTACCGAACTTCCGTCAGGCCCTTAAATCAACTGTTAAAATCGAGTGTTAACAACTGGCTCCACGAGGGATGCTATCCTCCCAGTGAGGTAGCAAAGAACCCACGTAGACTAAGTGCCGAAACCATTGGGCTACTTTCAGTATTTCTTTGACATCTCCATTATGCTCCATGCTACTATTTCAGCAAATTCGTGCCACTCTTGCAAATCATGCTGGTGACTGTAAACCTGTGCTGGTAACTGAAAATGAAAGCAAACTGAAAACAATAATGAAGGAAATGCTCGATAATAGCTGATCTTATTTTCTCCTACCTACTCTAGCTAACTTTGTACACAAGTCCGACTAAGTGAAATCAAACATTTAATGAAGCTAATCAAGCAACTTGCCTAATATTCTTGTTCTTGTATGGTGCTTGATGGACAAAAATGAAACAAATAATGGGAGAAGGAAATGATAAACAAAGTGATCTTTAAGGCAGAGATGCGACCAATCATTGCCTTCACCTAGACCCTCCATGTATTCGGCCATGGGGTCATAGAAATCATGGCAACCTCCAACACGCCCTATCACCTACTCATCGACAAGCTGCCCAGAGCTTCCTGCTTCTAGGGAGTCATCAGGTTGATGCTTGGAAGATTGTAGACGAGACCCACATAATATTTCTCTAATGGTATATCCCTCTCTCCACCCGAAATTTCTATAACAAGGGCTTGATGCGCTTCGAGAGGGAGGCCCTTAGCTTCTCCATTGGGACCGAGTAGGCATACTCCTTCTGTGGGAGGTAGCATTCCTGAAGGTAGAGTATCAGAAAAAGTGTTTATCTGTAAGCTACTACATCTGTCTTCATTCTCATACAAGTTTCTAGCCTGCACCACCTCTGTTTCTTTCTGTTTTTGCTTGGAGGCCTTAATCATATGTCGTATCAACTCAAAAGAGGCATAACATAAGTGTAAGATATCACCTCTATTCCCTCATCATCTTTTCTCGCTCCACCCTCCTGATTTTGCATTGCACTTTGATTTCTTTCATCAGAAGGCATATTTTCAACAGCTAGCTCGTCAGGTATATTATGCAGGTACTCTTCCTCATATTTGTCATATACAGGCACACCAAAATCCTTCTTAAAATCGTCCCTAGTTGACCAGGAGTGGGGAAGGTCGCCATCTTTAGAGAATAATCCTGCAGGACAATTTATTTCAACCTCAGGCCGGTCATCTTTCTGCATACCATGAGAGATCTTTGACTGGCCATAGGCTTCCTTTTTCTTCTTGTAGGGACCAACCAATTTGTATGTACCTTTTATTTCACCACCATGGTCATGATCTGACAATTTCTTAGGCATATTAAGGTTTTCCTCAACCTCCAAACAATCAGCGAACATCTGCTGCAGGGTGGTTGATTTTCTCTCCAAAAGAAGCAAGGACAGGTCAGGAGGAAAGGTGGCTGCATAATAGATCTTAGCAGCGATCTCAAGAGGTTGAAATTACTTAGGCATGTTATAATAAAAGCTTGCAAATATTTTGTTCAAATTGGATACGGCCTCACCTTCATGTCTCCTCAAAGAATAAAACTCTGAAAGTATTTGTTCCAGTGGCCGGCTCCTACCCCAAAACCTCAAGAATATGCAAGAAAGCTCTTCCCAAGTGTTGATGGGCTTAGGATGCAAATGTTTAAACCAGAATTTGGCATCTTCTTGCAAGGATAGAGCGAAAGAATGTAGGAAGACATCGTCATGTTCTATCTCAAAAAGGTCATAGAAATGCTCAAAGGCTTGTACATGTTTCTCAGCAGTCAATTTTTCGGATTCTCCGTCGAACTTGGGGAGGTACTTGTAATATTTCTTGGGAAAATATTGGAGGATAGGAGGAAATCATAGTGGTTTATATAAGCTTGAAGAAATGGGGGAGACAAGGTTAGGTACGATAGCTAAATTATCATCTGAGGTTTCATGAATTTCACAAGGGTTTCCTTTGACATCGGGCGCCCCCGAATAAATATCTAGACCAAAATCAGATGTACAAGATGACGTAACGCTTTTGGTTTGTAAAGAAGGATAAACAGGAACATATTCATGGCTTTTCTTAGGATGAGCTGGGCCATAGAAGGCTGTTTTGATAAATCTAAGAAAAGATAATAGCAAACTTATAAGATAGGATTAGGCATCCTGGAAGAAACACGGACTCGAGTGCTTGGACCTTCCACCTTGCATTTCTGAGCTTTATGAGGGGTTCATTTTCTAGGCAGAATCAACCAGCCTTCCTTGGTCATTAGATTTCTGGATTACATCACCAGCGGAGTCACTGAAGTCCGAATCCTTCAAAAGTGGAGTCGCAAGGTGAAAAGTGCTCAACCTTCTTGGTGTCTGACCGATTGTGTCACCATCAATAGCCAGATCTAAATCTTTGTCGTTCTTCCTAGGGAGGATCTTCAAGTTCATCCCCGGCAACAACGCCAGTTTGTTAGCACCGAGATTTTGAGACCCCAAGGTCGAGCGAGGGGAGGATGCTCCTAGGAAACAACAGAACTGCTTTAGACTGCGCCTCCAGCCTTGCGCAGTCAGAGAGGGATCTCTCACTTGTCACCGGAGTATGCTCCACATAAGGTTGTCAATCTTGTGTGTCACCATAGTTTACTCTGCATAGGATTTTCAATCAGCGTAATCAGGGGGCTAGGATCCTGAATGGGGAAAAGTATGTTGAGGAAGGTGCATGGTGGGAATATTGAGGGCAACGGACCATGGGAAAATGGAGTTGAGACCTGCACAAGAAATGATTAAAAATGGAAAGAATGACGTAAAATGGAAAATAGAGGTAAGATAGCTACTGATTTCCCAATCATGAGATATTTAGTGGGAGATTTAGAGGACAAGAAGGGACAGTCCATCACATGGAGCACCAGTGAGATGAATTCCATGCAAATTTAGAAGAACCATTGATGAATGCCTAGAACAGCGGCTGAAGCATAATGAGTATGAATTACGAACCAGTACACTCTAAGTTGCAGACATGAAAATCAATTAACAAAATGGAGTGGAAATAGGAAACACATTTACACGTAAAATAAAGTACTTATTGGAAAAAAAAAACATAGGAATCTCTGCTATGAGTAATAGTCTTTCACTGCAATTTATTCATACACAAGTATCAAGCTTTACAAATGGGAGCCTCAGCCCAGGATTGTTTCCCAATCCAATTCACTAACTCCTTTCTCCCTCTATCGGGAGCATTTTTATACAATCCTAATGTTGAGATTACTGAATCAAAAGCTGTTACAAGTCACCATCAAGTGTTAACAGTGCAAAGAGTGGGCTATCTCCATGTTTTACAAATATGCATGACAAACATCATGGCGCTGGTTGTTGCATTTGGCTTGAACAACAGCTTGACATGCTCGGCTGCCATGACGGATGATAAGGATGATGCCTCCCTCTCTTCCTGAAACATGTACTTCCATCATGTTCAAATGCAGCTTTCTACATGGTCACACGCTAGCAAAGTGGTCGGCCTCCTTCACTGGTCCAGTCACATCTGCCACCTCCTTCCTTGCCGGTTGACACTGTTACACGTGGGGTTTGGAAGAAGGGCTGTATTGCTTCTGGTTGAGACAGACCTGTGGGTTGGTCTATCATTCTTGTACTCCTCACCTCTAGTGAGGTGAGCGTCCCCACAGGCACAAAGGTGTAGCACATCTACACCAGTCCTACCACCCTTGACAAGTGTACTTCACAATCATAATGATGAGGGCTTTGAGCCCCTGATGCTCCCATCCGAACAAATGTTTACACAATGAACAGTTAATGACTGTCCCCTTCTATAGAGGCTTTGGTGGGTGCGACGGTATCAGGGGTTCCTGGAAAAACACTTACAAGAAGTAAGTGTCCAAGCCTCGTGTCATTGGAGGTGTGGGTATCATGTATGGGTCCTGATGGCTGGTGTCACCATTAGCATGCAAATACTAAGGTGGAAAGATAGTGCAAAACCTTCTCACCAACCATCAACACCCCCAGACAGACAAGCTTTTCAAACTAGATCTTCATCGTCAAACTCTATGAGGCCTCTGCAACTTCGTGGAGAAGTAGAACTCGGCTTCTGGAGACATGTTAGTTTACTCTTATTGAACTGAAGGCAGTATTTATAGGGATTCAGGATTGATCTTTTCATAGGCTAGTCAACATTCATGCACATTCTATCATCGAGTGTATCTGGTCTCAACATGTGCGAAGATGCGAGCAGAGCAATCCTTTACTTGTCGAGAATCTAGTCATTTGGTTTCACCGGTCGTGGCGCCTCATTGTCTGCTGTGGGGAGCAGTTGTGGATGCCATGTGGTACATTAGATCCATGCTGCATACTTCATGAAGTGGATGCTCCCATGTTTCCCTGTTCCTTTGAAGTGGGAAACAGAATGGTCTCCCGCGTCGCGCTGGCTTTGCCCCATGTGAGCTGCAGATTCGTCGGCTACTTTCCTCATTTCCGTAGACCAGCTCACACAAAATCCACTCATCCTTTCATGATATGACTCTGCCACATGGTTGATTCCACCTCTACGTGTGTTACAAATGGCGTCGGAGAAATTGGCCAATTCACGAGAGCGCAGATTGCACGCATGAACGTCTCCTCCACTGTCATTTCTACACTGGATGGGAAATTTGTACCTCGGGAGTCTTCTCAGCCATCTGATCAAAGGAATATCTCATATCCGCTATCCACGTTCCATTCATCCTGCCGCCAACTTTTCTCTTCTGAACACCATAGGCAGTTTTGGATCGCGAGACTTTCTTAGTCGTTGATCGATATTGACCTTTCATGCAGCCGTCAATCCGAGTGGGCCCCACCACTTTTCACAATGGGAAACTAAAATATTCGTTTTTGCTAGTTCGCCTTGTGAAATGAACCGTAGTAGTAGATTTATCTCCTTCTTCATCACGGCTGTTGATCTTTGCGACCTCTACACCTTTTCATGATTTGAGATTGCAGTTTTATCCAAACAAGTATGGATCGCGAAATGACTTTAGGCCATGGATCTTCCCTATACTTCATCTCAACTGTCAAAATCCTCCGGTATTTAACACGTTTTAAGATCTGGGAAGGAATCTTTGATCACGCATGTTTTCTCACGTGAAGCGGCTCGGAACTGTGGATCTTTCCAAAATAAATCACAGCCCTTGATTATGAATCCTGCCCAATGTTACAAGACACTTGCCGTTTTCCTCGTTGAAGGGTGGTCACATGAAATTCGAGGGGCTGGGACCCTTACCGAACTTCCGTCAGACCCTTAAATCAACTATTAAAATGGAGTGTTAATAGGTTCTTTCTAATTGGAGATATTTGGTGGTGGCTAGGGTTTTCATGATTTCCCTAGTGAGGGTTTTGGAGAGGTTGAAAAATTGTACCATCTTTGTGAAAAAGTTGTGCAATGTTCATGTACTTAATTATGAAAAACTCATATATGAAGTTTTCATCTATCCAATACCAATGTAATTTCATATTTGATTTTCATCTTTCATTGTCTTCTTGATTAAGTAATTTTAAAAGCTTGTTGTTCATGCTAATTTCACATATTAAGGGTTGAAATTTTTGAGTGATTTGAAAAACACCTTAAAGATAATAAGGAATACTTAATATTGTAAATATACAATAATTAAAGTGATTTCAAATATGGTTTAGCTTTAGAAAAGTGTGCCTAAAATACCTGAAACTTGTTGGCATACATTTTGTATCCTTACTCTTTCAATTCATAGTGGATTGTGGTTGATGTAAAGTGAAACATCATCCATCGTTTTATACTATAATTTATATTCAAGATCATCTGAAGGTTGAATATTCATAAGAATTGAATATGGGAAACCTTTGGTAAGAAGTGAAATTTGAAAATCACATTAAAATTTAGAATTTCCAAATTTATACTAGTTAGCATGAATTTGCACGAAGAAATGTTCCTCCTATGGGTAAAATGGACTTTGTTAAACCTATCTCCTTGTACTAGGAAAACATGCCCATGTCAATTCATTCTTCTTTCTCCATAATGTGAATCTTTACAATGCAAGTCATTTCCATTTTGTATGCTTTTTTCTTTACTATTTTTTCCACCAAATACCACTATGACATCACATTTTCCTTGTAAACAATTTCACCAACATCATCCAAAAAATGGCACCACAAGCTTGTGTGCAAGAAATGACCTTAAATTGCCATAAAATTATAGCATACTTCATGGAGGTTGGTGATGTACCCAAGCACATATATTGAGGAGGATAATGGGAGCTTATTGGCGATATTGGTACATATCAGAGTAGCAATGGGTATATGAGAGGGAATTGGACACACAATTAGAGAAATGACTTACACAAGGGAACTTGGACACCAAGACAACATGGAAGAGGGAGTGTAGGACTAACAACCTATTGAAGACCAAACCATATTGGAGGAGGGTAATTGATCCCACTATCTTAACTTGGATGGAATCTCACTTTTGATGTTGGACAAAACCCTAGTTTGGCATGCACAAGCTTGGATTGTAGAGTGGTCCATGTGGGTTCTCCATGTTGGTTACTTGTAGGGAAACTTGTTCTTATTTTATGTTATTGTCCCTCACCTACTTGCATGTATAAGGGAGGAGAAATATCTCATATTCATTCATCATTTGTACCCTTCATGGTACTTGTCTTAGAGACTTAGGGTTCATGTGGAAACCTTAGGAGAAGACAAGGGGTGATAATTTTCTTAGATGTTTTTGGAGAGCTTGCTCATTTGTTCTATTATCTTTTTTTGTGATGAATAACGTTTGTTTTATACATGCAAACCCTGTAGAAGAATACACCATTTCTGATGATGGTTATTATGTATCTTGTTGTAACACTAAGGTTTCTACCCTAGTAGAAGACACATATATTATATTTAACACCTTGTATGTTTTTGGATCTTTATTCTTATGGTGTGTAAGTCTAGGCAAATACCATAGAGTTATTGTATTCTTGATGCTACATGGAATTATTGATGCTTATGATGATGTAAGAGTGGAATAATTAGGGTTCGAGGATTCAAACCCTATGATAAGAAATTATATGTGGAGGCCAACACTCGAGTTTTCTTTCCACATATGTATATGATTTAACATGGCTAGGGTGTGAAAACCTTGAGGAAGTCAACCATGCCAATGTGGAGATTTTGTGACACAGTAATGTTGTTGAAGACAAGGAGGACTTGTTAATGTTGGTGCTTGCTAGTTGGAGATATTTGGTGGTGGCTAGGGTTTTCATGATTTCCCTAGTGAGGGTTTTGGAGAGGTTGGAAAATTGTACCATCTTTGTGAAAAAAGTTGTGGCATGAACATGTAATTAATTATGACAAACTCATATATGAAGTTTTAATCTATCCAATACCAATGTAATTGCATATTTAATTTTCATCTTTTATTGTCTTCTTGATTAAGTAATTTTAAAAAATTATTGTTCATGCTAATTTGACATATTAAGGGTTGACATTGTTGAGTAATTTGAAAAACACCTTAAAGATAATAAGGCATACTTAATATTGTAAATATACAATAATTAAAGTGATTTCAAATATGGTTTATTTTTATAGATGTGTGCTTAAAATACCTGAAACCTATTGGCATACTTTTGATATCCTTACTCTTGTAACTCATAGTGGATTGAGGTTGATATAAAGTGAAATATCGTCCATAGTTTTATACTATAATTATATTCAATATCATCCGATGGTTGAATATTTATAAGAATTCCATATGGGAAACCTTTTGACGAGAAGTGAAATTTGAAAATCACATTAAAAGTTAGAATTCCCAAATTTATTCAAGTTAGCATGAATTTACACTAAGAAATGTTCCTCCTATGGGTACAATGGCCTTTGTTAAACCTACCTCCTTGACCTAGGAAAACATGCCCATGTCAATTCATGCTTCTTTCTCCAGAATGTGCATCTTTCTAATGCAAGTAATTTCCATTTTATATGTTTTTTTCTTTACTATTTGGAAACCTTAGGAGAAGACAAGGGATGATAAATGTCTTAGATGTTCTTGGGGAGCTTGCTCACTTGTGATGTTAGGTTATTTTTTGTGATGAATAAAGTTTGTTTTATACATGAAAACCCTACAGAATAATACACCATTATTGATGATGGTTATTATCTATCTTGTTCTAACACTAAGGTTTCTACCCTAGTAGAAGACATGGAGAGTAGATTTAACACCTTGCATGTTTTTGGATCTTTATTCTTATGGTATGTAAGGCTACGGAAATATCATAGAGTTATTGTATTCTTGATGCTACATGGAAGTCTTAATGCTTATTATGATGTAATAGTGGAAGAATTAGGGTTTGAGGATTCAAAGCGTAGGACATGCTTGCATAGAGTAATGAGGTTCTTTATAACCTAGAATGGGGGATATGTGATTTAATGTAAATTATGTGACACAATTTTTTTTTAACCTTGAAACTTGATTAATCAATATGTTTGGTTACCAAAACAACCAACATGGCCAAATATAAGGCCAATACTTTGAAAATCTAAATGTTTTCCACCCTTAATGAAAAATGAATGACTCAATGAGGGTTAAATAAGAAACATTCTTTGTTACTGAATATTTTTTTTCTTCGTTCCATATTAATCTAAAGTTGGCTCAACTATGGAAAATATAATTCTCTTACTACTTTCATTAAGATGTAGGTTTTTTGGTTTTAACCTCCTCCTTTGGATTGTATCATCTGATCAAAAGAGAGGTTTTGTTGTGAGAAGATCTCTATCACTTGTGAAAGGTATTTATTGACTTCAGGTCTATGGAGATTCCATGTTGGTGATTACATGGATGAAGAACAATCAACAAATCCATAAAGTGACTTTACAGCCTCTAGGTATATAGATCAAGGAAAATTCACATCTCTTTGATATGATCACTTTTGACAATATGTAGATATCTAGGGAAACCCTGGGTTTTTATATACAATCTAATAAGATTTGAAAAATGTATCTATTATTTTGACAACGATTCTATTACAAAGAAAACCATTCAAAACTGACAACAAGGAACCATAACATTTTTAGGAAACAAAACATGTTGTCTATGTTTTTGGAATTATAAGCATATTTGATAATTTCTAAGCATATATGATATATTCTATTATCAATTCAAGCAAGTTAAAATTATAGGGAACAAATAATTGTAGAAATTGAGCAAGTATGGAATACAAATCAAATTAACTGAAGCAATATATGTATGAGAATTATGAATATGTTTCCTATACTATTTATAATTTTTTTTGTTACAACTTACCTTGATTTGTGGAGATTCACACTGTCTTCTTCTGCTTTACCTTTCAAAACATCATTCAACATACTACAAAAATTTTCTTGTTGCAATAATTTCATGTTAGGACCCATCAAATAAATATTTGCTTGTTTATGAAAATAACAAAACCAATATAAATAAATAGAATAATATTACAATGTAAATTACAATACTATTCAACTATTCAAGTAAAGTTATTGGTAATAACATATCACCTAAGGAAACATGGAGAACCGCAACACTATGTATATAAGGCCATCGATCACAACAAAACACCATTTTTTGCCTCTGAACTATGAAAATGATTCCCAATGCTATCTGTAACAAGTTCCAATGGATGAGTCAAATATCAATAGTAAAATGTAAACACTACAATTTTAGAAATACCTGGTTTTAATGTATACTTCCTTACCATTCATTGAGCTCCTCTATGTTTCGGTAATAATTTAATATTCTTTACTAAACAGCACCAACCACGTGAAAGTGGAATCCCATATGGCCCCTTCCCCCCCCTCACATCACTCTTAATTCCCCAAACCCAATGCATCCAAATAACAATTTACTTCAAATTAATTCACTCAATAGCTAAAAAAAGATTTCATTAAACCATTCATTAAATCATTCAATAAACCATTTAGTCATTCAATATCTGAAAAAAACATTCATTAAACCATTCATTACATCATTCATTAAACCATTAATTTAGTCAATAGCCAATAAATACATTAAGTAAACCATTCATTAAAGCACTCATTTAACCATTCAATCATTAAATAGAGGAAAAAACCATGCACTACATTGTGTTATAAAAATGAATTACTCAAAATTTCTTGAGTCACTTCCTTTTAACTTTTCTTGTCTTTACATATTTAGCAAGAAGCGCATCTTCCGAAAATTTCTCATCGGTCTCCCTAGTAGATTGCTCGCTAGGTTGAACTTGCGGCGAGGGGCTCGAAATTGCTGCAATAATGTCAAATCGTTTCATTAATTTATTTTTGTTTTTATAATTACAAGTAATTCATTAAAAAAACATTACAAAGGTGTTTTTTTACCTGGTGTGGGAACATCATCATGTTCATCATTATCTTGTCCAGGCTCAACCTGTTCAGTGTTACTTGCATCTACATGATCTGTAGTTGAATTGTGGAAAATTAGAATTAATGTTCATCATCTGCAATTATCTATACAAAACAGTAGCATATTAATAAATTCATTACCAGGAATCGAAGCATGATCTTAAATTGGTTGGTGTGCATCCTTGACATTAACGGGATCATTACTTTCCTGCTCAAAATAGAATAATAGTTTATGTTAATTTCTTATAACGAATAAATTGCATGAGAATTAATAAATTTTCATTAAACTATATAGTTTTTATATACCTGTGCACCAGATAGATCAGCATAAGATCGTGCAGTATGCCCAAACAAGCTTCTTCGGCATTCAACAACGGCCTGAAAGCTATGTTAGAATCCAAGCTTCAAGTATTCATGAGTGGGTAATTCTTTGAATTGGTTGGCTTGAATATTTGCATGACATCATTAATTTTACATTTTTCATTGAAATAAAATGAAAATAATTTTCTATATATTATTTGGTTGCAGTATTGGGTTTTCGATACTTACAAATTGTGCCACCAAATTCGAATAACCACCAGGCCCAAGCTTGTGTTGACCAATTTTTTCCAGTATTTCCTTGGTGGCCTTTGATGTGTCTGACAACTTAATCAAGTGTTGAATTACGTTAGTCGATGTTCCAAATTTGATATAAAAATTAATAATAATAAGGCTTACCATTACATTGTGGAATGTATTACATACCTCCTTGTGCCTAGTGGTAACTTTCCTTCTTTTCTCATAGCCTTATATTTTCCATATTCCACTAGGGATTTCCACTCCCTTGATGGAATCATCAGAGGGCACTCATACCTAGGGTTCTTTTCTAGGTGAACCCTATATTGGTCTCGGACAATCTTCAGATGTTGTGCAACCTTCTTTAGGACCTTCAATGTATCGGAGGTATCTTTTCCAAACAAACCAACCAACCGATTAGTTAGCTCATCCTTTAAATATTTTGGTTCTCTCTCCCACCTTGTGAGGATGGTGGGACCGAAGATCTCCAAGGCCAAATCATTTAGATTTTTATAAATTACATTATTTCCTGCAAAAAAATCATCCCATCATTAGTCAACACTAAAAAAACTTATCGGTATATTAGAAACAAATTATAAAAAATAAATTGAACAATCTATAATTACCTGGAATCTTCTCTATCTTTATTGGAACAAGTTCATTGTTTACCAAAAATTTTGTCACTATTGAACCAGTGCTAGTGACATGAGAAGATCCAGGAAATGATGCTTCAACATCAACATTAGTATCAAAACTTGCCTCAACCCCTTCTTCTGCACGATCTATTGTGGGTCAGTCATCATCGACTGCACCCTCTGCTGGCCTTGAGGGTGTCACAGAGTGTGTTGCCGACTGTTCAGTGGACAAGAAGGTGTAGTATGTGGTGTATGTGGAGTATGTGGAGTGCTTTGGCAACTGGGACCAGCAACACATTCACCACCAGTATTTTTTTGCAGAATTTACTGTAAATACAAACCATTGTATTATAAGTTCAATATCATATAAAATTTAAAATTATAAATTTCTAAATGAATATACATTATGATTCCGCAACTTACTTTCAAGGACTGACATCTCTGGATCAACAATTGAATCTTTGCTTTGATCTCGTCTGTCTGTGGAACTATCAATGCCAGACGAACCATTTCCTCATGCTGTTTTTTCAAGTTCTTCTGTAGCACCTTCAACGGGTCTATAGATGAACCAATGTCAGCATCATTAAACATATAGTAGACATCAAACTCTAAATAATGCTGAGTTGTTGTTTCATAAATTGAAGCATTTGTCTGCAACGGATATATATAAAACATTGCTTAGTTGTTGAAGCAATAGTCTGCGCAAAAAATTATATTAACCAAATTTTTCTATCATGATAGATTCCTAGAATTACATCTAGGTTTACCTGATTCCTAGATGACGGTGTGGTCTCATCAACAGCTGGGCACTTTCCCTGATCATCCACGTGTAAAAAGTATACAACATTATGATAATGAACGCAATCGCAAAAACGAAAAAGACATAACAAAATAAACATTATGGTACATGTTTTATATGTGTACAATTTTGAATTATTCAAAATGTAGAATTAAATTTAGGTTTACCTGTTGCCCCGATGCTCCAATTATCTAATCAACAACTGGGGAATTTCCTCGATCATCAACCTACAAAAAAAATAGACAACATTATCATAATGAAAGCAAACATAAAAATGAAAAATACATAACAAAATAAACATTATGCTACATGTTATACATGTGTACAATTTTAAATTATTTAAAACGTAGAATTACATTCATGTTTACCTGTTGCCCCGAGGCTACAGTCATCTGATCAATTGTCGGTGGCTTCCCCGATCAACACTCTGCGTGAAAAATAGATAAGATTATATAAATGAACCAAATATACTATTGAAAAAACATAACAACAAAACTTTTTGTCCATCCTAAATTTTTACAATGAAAATATCAATGTATACTTGTCACCTTGAGGCAGGTCTAGGAACATCTACTGTGAGGGAGGTTCCCCTGACAAAACCCTGCATAAAAAACATACAAAAAATTACCTAATGAAACCAAAATACTCACTAAAATAATTTAATAACATAACATTTTGATGTGTACTTGTTGCCTCATATATTGTGTACTCCTCTCATCTGCTGCTGGTGTGATGCGCCCCCCCATAACCTCCCTCCGAAGTCAACATAGGAAATATATTAAAAAATTGTAATTATTTGCTAATGAATAATCCTAAAGATGTTAAAATAGTTAATAAAATGTTGTCTAAATTGTTGGATGTACCACATACATACTAACCATGTTTGTATCTACTCGATTCAAATTGTAATTAATAAGCATCTCTTCCCCGACAACTAATGATTTAATGGCACATAAAAAGACATGGTTTCCTTCACATGCCTCAAATATGCAGTTGGGTTGCTTAATTGTAGACCCTAGTTGTGTACTATTTATAAACCCCGCAATATTCTCAGTTATTTTTGGGCTTTCGTCAATGTACAACACTCCTCCTTTATTTTTATCTTTGTCTTTAAGTTGTAAATTATTTGTTGACAATCCATATCTATGCATACTTTGTGTATATTGGACCAGGCACATCCAATCATTGTAGTTGTAAGAGGGTCCAACATACTCCATCAATTATATACATCTGTCATATTCGAACTTCATGCCATCCATGCAAAACAACCCCAATCCATGTAATGACGATGGTGCAATTCTATATATCCTCTCATTCACACACAAATTAGTGTTGAATTGAGGAATATCCCTAGGTACCCTTTGTTTCACTAGGTGTTGTACCTTAAGGGCACCTCAATGTCTCATATTGTCTCATCATCATAGGAACATGACCCCCCTCCTTCGATAAAAAATTCCGTGCATTTATTGATTTTTCTTATGATCTTTTGATATATATCTGATCTAGCCCTTGTAAACCTACTGGATGTCTCACTTTCCTCTAGCCTTCCCAAACTTCCCTTGCTGGAGGAAGACAAGTCTAACAAATACCTATTTGGTTCTACCTGCACCATGGCCAGAAAAAAGGTTGGAAAATAATAGCAAAATACTAGCAAAAAACTTGGAAAGACTTATAAGCATGACATAATAGTAATATCATTATATTGAATAAAATCAATAATTCCCTAGTATAATAGTTCATCACATAGTTCTTTAACACAATATAGATATTAAGTCGTTCCATAACAAATGCTTCAGGAAATTTATCTCAAAATACAAACTATGTTTTTTACAATATTCTTAGGTGTACCTTTTTTAATTTATTTGGTTTCCTCACCCAAAAATATTAAAGACCCAGTTTATGGATCTCAATATATCTAATAAAATCATTTTCAACTATTTTGTAACTTTTTTTGAAAAGAAAAAGAGGTGTTCCTTGATATTCAATAGTGAATGAAAAGTAACTTTGACATAGTCTTGACATTAAGTCAGTCCAGACATGAGTGGAGATCATAAGTATAAAAAAAATTCATAAGGGGAGGGACAGAACCATTGAATCCCAAGATGACTAAAGTAGCAATACCACACGGAGAACATAAGGAGCCCAAACAACTTATCCAAGGAGGAATCGAGGGTGGAGAAAAAACACCCCTGAGGGGATGAAAACAAACTCTATATCCCCAGCTAAAACAAGAAATATGCTAATGTATCCCATAGTAGAAAGAACCAAAAAAGACTATGCCATATAAATAAAAAATCTCTTAAATTAATTGTATCAGGCCTTCCTCAATGATTTATCCTTCTAAAAGTTACGAGAAGGAGAGGAGGAAAGCCTTCATGATGATGATGATGATGATGTTTAATGTCCACTAAGACCGGATTGGTCTATCGGACCTAAAGAAACAGATTATTGGCAGTGATCAGCTCACCGCTGAGTGCTTTACAAGTCTAGCTCTATAATTCTAACAGAAATTTCCTACAAAACTTGGATCTGTCTATGAAATTTATTCTAGTTGTCTGTATTATGCATTCTTGCTAGCTTCATTTTGCTGGCTTCTTGTATTTATAGGATAAAATGTCTTTGTTGTAGTCTTTGGAGATGATGGAGCAGTTTTGTTCTTTTTGCCAACTTTGATCCAACCTGTTGAACTATCTTTGCCGTCACTAAGGAGAGCTTCTTCTAAGTCGGCATGAGGATCTGCACTGTGCAGATTCCCTTGCGGGATCTTTTTGGATGAATCTGCTGGGGTACTATGCGCTGCAGGGGAGTCTTCATTATGAGCCTGAAGATATTTCTTGTCCTGCATCGGATCTGGATTTTCTAAAGGAACTTTTCTTTTTCTCACAGTATGAGTTTTCTTGTCCTGCATCGGATCTGGATTTTCTAAAGGAACTTTGCTTTTTCTCACAGTATAGTGGTCCGCATTTGCTCCACTCCACCACGTGGATCTGCGGTGGTTTTTCCTGGGATTGGAATTCTGTGATTCTTTGGGACAATCTTTAGCTAGATGTCCTATTTCAAAGCAACTTCGGCATCTGAATAAAATGCTTTCGTAATCTAACTTTTGGATCCATACATAGCTCTTACTCGTCAGATGAATTTCGGCTGGGAATCCTATGCTAAAGTCCATTTCCACGCAGATGCAAGCATAGGTAGTCTTGAAGTAGGCCTGTGTGTCTTCACTGCTGAAGTAGAAGGTACTAAGTGCATTTCCAATGGTCCTTGGTCGATAAATGGTCTGCACTCATTTTGGGCTCCCTGTAGACATGGTTAAAGTCATATAACAAACGAATTGAAGATGTTGGTAGTATAGCATATATGTCGGATATTCGATGAAATGCACTACTTTCTGCAACCTCTATAGATGAGTTCACATTCAAAGAGCTTCTATCACTACACTGAACTGATCACACTGTTAGAATAATCAACCCATAGTATTTACCCACTTAGACATTATTTCATTTATTTTGTCTTATTTTCCTAGTCCATGAGTCCCACCATGTGCAAGTAGCTAATTGCCTATCCATAGAGGTCAAACTTGCCATTATTGACTCATGGAGCACTTTGGAAAGTCCTAGGAATCAAATCTGCTTTATTCCTGGCCTCCTAGGCGCCCTTCTGCTTTTTCTGCTTTGTTGACTGCTTTTCCAGTTTTTAAAGCACATAAGGAAAGCTAGACTAGGTGAGGTGAACCTGTTTTATTCCCCTTTCATCCTCCACTCTTTCCTCCATGCAAAAGCATGTATGAGCTTCCATTTGACCACTCTTTAGCTTGCCCATGCGCCCTTGCTAATTCGTGGGGTCCTTGATAGATTTGGGATCAGCTTTTTACACTTATGGGGGATTTGCCTATTTTGGGTAAGCCTGCTTTATGCTAGATTTGGATGCTCCTTATGCATTCAATTTTCTCATGTATTCTATATATTCAGCAGCCTATGTTATTACAGGGTTGGCTATTGTACACTCAGTTAATATAATTTTGTGTTACAGCTCCATATTCAGTCTCCATTGTTGATAATTTGCATGATCAATTGTTAATTGTTGTGGGTGAAATTAATCTACTGCAGGCCTAAATTTCTACACACACAACTTCTAGGTCACTTCTCCACTCTACATTGGCCCGATTATTCACTTTCTTGGCCACTCCTCCCTCCTTACTCTACACGCGTAGCTTACATATAATTGACATAAACTTCCAACTCATCACAAAAAACTCCTAAACTAAATGTTATAAAATCGTAACATATGTTTAATAATAGAGTCAACCCCTATATGCAATGAACTGAATAACTCAATCCTTATATATTCATTTTGTCATTAACTATTTTCTTGATATTTACACAAGTGTCTACGAAGATCATATATTTATGCATGGTTTTAGACTAAAACCTATTTACAAACTTAGGAAAATTTCACTAATTTCCTTTAAGAGAATCCACACCCTTGGGAAATATCAAGACTCTAATGTCTGAATAACAATTTGAAGATTTTGATGAGAGTGAGATGCTCCTACATCAACACAAAACAATAAAGCATCCAGGTGGAAAGCCAGTTTAAGTAAAGAAGAGATGTATTGTTATGACATGATCTAAATTTGCATCTCAAACAAACTCCAATCGATTATAGAAAGAGATTCTTGATGGGGGAAGTGAGGCATGCACAATAGCCTCAACCAACAAACTTTTCTCAATGACACTGCACTAATAGAGGTTATCCAACTAAGGTCATCTATGGAAGAAATGGAGAAACAAATGGAGAAATTGGAACTCTATTGCCAGGATCAGAAGTATGCATTGATGCAGGCTGAAGTTGGTATTACAAGTTCCCAGGGGTCTATTTTAAATAACCATGGATTCATAATGAAATTCCATGACCGCAAAGCTATAACATATTATGCAATGGTAGAAACCCTCCTTCATACTGTATAATCAAGGACAAAATTTAAGAGATCAAACCCAAGGAATACACCACTTCCCATGGATTTGTTTGGGGAATGGGGAAAAAAATTGCACATTACAATGGGTTAGTGAACAAACTCAAAATCAAATAGATGAAGAAGGAAATGATTCAAACATAACAGAAGATGAGATCAACATGTCTAGAGGATGTGAAAGAAAGGTACATTTATAAATCTCACAAAATATGTTTTTACAAAACATTGTTGACACTATTGACTATTTAATAATGCATATATAATTGTTTTTTCTAGTTGAACTAAAACAAATGGTTTGATACAGCTGAGGAGATATCCTGCAATGTGGGAATATGGTCAACACTATTGTGTGGAAATAATAGACTTAAAAAGATGCTCCTTTGATTGTGGTGTCATGGTTGATTTCAAGCATTCAAGCCGAGCAAGTTCAAAAGATAAAAATATTATTGAAGGGAATCTTCAGTATGTTGGAAAAATCCAAGAAATTATTAAGTTGGATTACCGGTCTTTCAAATGTTGTATTTTTAAATGTAGATGGTATGAGGCATTTGAGAGTACATGAAGACATGATACCCATAGTGGACTATTTTCTATAGATTCCTTGAGGTACCTACCAGAAGACAAGGAGCCCTATGTCTTACCAATTCATTGTGAGAAGGTATTATTATCAATATAACATAACTATAATCACAAGGATCAATGGTTATATACAATATGTTAATTCATAGTCTATTATGAATATAAATGTGCATATTAATTAAAAATTATACTAACATGTCTAATATATGATTATGGTTCACGTGCAGGTGTTTTTCTATGAAGATATTATGGATCCAAAGTGGATATTTTTCATACATTATGATCCAAGGTTAAGACATGTGTTTGATGATGCCTCGATGAATATTGAGCAAAACAATGATATCCAACCAATTCCAGATAAGAGATTAGAGAACAATGAAGAAATGACCACCCATGGTGATGTTCAAACACAAGAAGATGAAGATGAATATGTTCAAGCACAACATGACAACATTTTTCATGCCGTTAATCAACATGATCCAGAGCTAGATAAGAATCAAGATGGTGCAAATCAATTCGATGATATGGAGTTAGAAGAAAGTGAAAATGAAGATGATTATAATACCACTTTAGCAGGATGGTGTAGAAAGAATAATATAAGAAAATTACAGGACCATATCAATATTGATAAGGAAGCATTAGATGACATATATGCTGATAATAATGTAAATGCAAAAGACTACTAATTTTACAAGATTTCTAATCCATATTACTTGAATAATTATGATCTTATGTCCAAAGCTTTGAGATTGTTTTTCTATCACATGGATTTAGTAATTTTGAATTAGTTTCTTGATTTAGAACTTTTCAAAAGGTTTCTTCTTAATGACTCTACACTTAAATGTACATGGAAATCACTGTTCAAAATAGTCATTTTATCATGGGCTTAGCAAATGTTATTTTTGTTTCAATTTATTTTAACCACGTGTGTTCCCCTTTTTATTATGCATTGAATAATGAAATGTCAATGATTGTTTAGTTAATATTATTCAATGTCAATGATTGTTTAGTTAATATTATTCACACTATTGAATAATTCTATGAACTTTACTATAGTAATTTTCCACCTTGCACTAATGAACAACGTTGACGAGGTAGACAACTTAGTTTATCATTAACATTTTTCCAATTAATGTGGTTATCTATATACAATAGCTAATATTTTTTCATAAATTTACCACATCCAACCTATCATTGAAATTTTGTCGAGGGAAAGTGCCATTAAGGTCACTCAAATGCTATTAAGGTCACTCAAATGTTGTCGATGGAAAGTGAATGTCAACATCAAGTACACCATACATTGCATCATCATCATCGTTGACATCATCATCATCAACAACAATATCATAAGTGCATCATCAACAATGTCATGGTCATCATTGTCCTCATCAACAAATACATCATCATTGATAGGATCACTCATATTCCATTGTGGTTCATCATCAATCATCACCATTTTGATCCATGTCATGTTGTTACAATCACTCAAATGTGATTAAGGTCACTATAATTTTTTCGACAACAACTAAATGTCATTACAACCATTTAGGTGATATTAATATGTCTCTCACATGTCATTATGAACATTTAAGTTCCATTAGGATCAGTCTGTATTGAGAAGTATTATGACATGCATCATCATCATGGGCATCGATGTTGTCATCATCATCATCATCAATGCCATATGGTACATCAAAATCATCTTGATCATTATCCTCATTATCATCCTCATCTTCAACATTAAGTACATCATTAACAAAATCATCACCATCATTGTCATTATGGTCACTCATATGCCATTAGTGTTCTTAATCACTCATCGCCATTAGTATTCATGTCATGTAATTGTTAAGGTCATTTATATGTCGCTACAATCATTTTGATGTTAATTGGGTTGTTTAGATGTCATTGCATACTTTTTGGTGCCACTAGAATCAATCAGGATCCAAAAGTGCTACAACATGCATAACCATCGTTGACATCCACATCGTCATCATCATCATACAATAAATCAACATCATTGACATCATTGTACTCATCATCAATATAATTGCAATAATACTAAGCAAGGAACCCTACTACCTCATAGGAATGGATGATATAGTCTTATACTTATCAAATCATATCCATACACTCCATCATAATTATCGTAATGCATCATCGTCATATTGTTAGGGCCAATCTAATTCCATTAGGGTCTATAAAATGTGTCGAGGACATTCAAATGCCATTAAGGCATTTTAGGTGACATTAAGGTAATTTAACCCTCATAAGTATTAATCAATATCCAAAAGTGCCATGATTATGATCATTTAGGTACCACTATGATAAATCAATATCCAAAAGTACTATTACATAAATCATGATCATTGACATCGATAGTGACATTGATCACTAACGTTGACATTGATAAATCTGACGTTATGTTAGACATTTTCCAAACACAATTCCTAGCTCTAAACCTAGGGAAATTCCTAGTGCTATTCCAGACATTTTTTGGAGGCTATTTTGGGCGTTATATGGGATGCTTTTTTGGATGCTAATTATCATCCAAAATAACGCCAACTTTTAAATTGGGATGCTAATTGGGATGCTAATTGGGACGACAATTTGGATGCTAATTGGGATGCTAATTGGGACGCTAATGATACATCCAAAATAGTGCCAACTTTTAACTTGGGACACTAATAGGGATGCTAAATGGGATGCTAATTGGGATGTTACTTGGGACATAATTAGTGTCCCAAATAGTGCGAAATTTTAAAAAGGGATGAAAATAACGCCATTAAAAGTGCCATCCCGTGGAAAAGCGTCCACTTTGTACAAAAAATGATGAAAAATACACTAAATTTGATAGTGGACACTAAAAAGGAAGCTAAAAGAGACACTAATCACAGGTTTTTGTTGTAGTGTGTAGCAGAATCAAGAGTTGTAGTGAGACAGTTATGCAAGACTATTTTAACATTATTACAAGAACTATGTGATGGTAAAGGAAAGGAAGGGTTTGGATGATTAATACCAACCTTCCAAAGTCCTGTCCAAGTGTGCATCAAACAATAGTTGGGAGAATGAAACAACATTCATTGAACTTTTATCACACCTTTAATATAAATGTAGATTGCACATGAGAATCAACGGCCGAAGTTGGTATTACAAGTTCCCAGGGGTCTAGTTTAAATAACCATGGATTCATAATGAAATGCCACGACCACAAAGCTATAACATATTATGCAATGGTAGAACCCTTCCTTCATACTGCAGCAGAATCAAGAGTTGTAGTGAGACTGTTATGCAAGACTATTGTAACATTATTACAAGAACAATGTGATGGTAAAGGAATGGAAGAGTTTGGCTGATTAATACCAGCCTTCCAAAGTTCTATCCAAGTGTGCATCAAACAATAGTTGGGAGAATGAAAAAAAATTCATTGAATTTTTATCACACCTTTTAATATAAATGTAGAATGCACATGAGAATCAACATGCATTCACACGTCTCAGATGTTACTCTTTGGACTATACCTCTTTTTTTCATCAAGCATGATCATTTTCATTTATTGAAGAACAATTTTCAAATAAGGTTACTTACTAATGTTGAACAAATCATTCATATGGTAGATGTGAATATTCAAGGCTGAACACTCCTCCTTGATAGGATAGGAAACTCCTTGATATGGCATCAAATCCTCTAAATTATAGAAGGTAAACTTTCTTGAATTACCAAGCTTCTTGCCCCAAAAACTAACCATAATTTAACACAATGAATAAAAGGGATTGCTTTGCAATGTTTCAAAGGAATGTTCCTACAAGAAATTGATTCACATATTTCCTAGAACTGAATATGATCATGTACTTGTTTAAAAACAAACTAAGGTTTTATGTTGATCTACAACTTGTACAAGTGAGACCCAAGTTGGGAGGCCCAAGGAGGCCTTTTATATTTACACATTGTATCTACCAAAACCTAAGATGAGGTCCCATTATTTTAACAAATAAACCCCAAATTGAGGTCTTGTTTTAGATGGAAACTCCTAGTACGAGCACCGAAGGGTTTAGGAACAATAGCTATAGAAGATATGGGATGTATTTCTCCACTGCAAACATAATTCATGCACCATTATATGCTCTGCTGTAGTATACAAGGATTTTGAGGGGTCGACCACATTATCATGAAATTGAGGATACATGTGGGGGCTCTGTTAGGGAAAGAGAAGACGATGGTGGTGGGGCCTAGGTTTCAATTAGAATAATTGGTGGGGTTGAGGTTTCGATTAGGCATAATATTTCTGCAAAACCCTAAATATTTGCATAATTAGAGCCTTCAGGGCTGCATCTCATTTCCATTTTAGGTTGTACCTTCACCTTTAAATCTGATTTTTAGGGTAGTTGAGGGTCTGTTTTGCTTACTGATTATTAATAGAAAATTCGAGGTGAATTTAATTCTAGATTTGCCAACAAATTAGCCATGTTTGTGCTTCTTCAATCTATCTTTAACTGGGTTAAATTTCAAAAAAAATTAAGAGTGGTTTGTTGGCATAATTAACATCATAAAAGCACTTTTATGACAGTCATCTAAGAAGATTCATATCTGGTACAATTTATGAGTTAGTTCAAGTTGCAAGTTCTTAGAAGCATTAAATTCACTTTTTTCTCTTGCCTGTAACTATCTATAATAGATTTGCAATCTATTTTCACTCTCAACCTAATTAATATTACAAAATACACTATGTTGATAATGCATACAACTAACTAAGCGGTTCTCTGAAGTATTCCATGTAAAACCTAGTTGCTTGTTCTATTATAGCCCTATTTGTACTCATTTTCATTCACATTAAAAGGATGGAATTTGTTGTTGTTCTAATACACTTATTGTTGGTCAAATCCACACTATATAACAATAGGTCAGCTTCACTTTAAATATGAAAATTTAGGGTAATTATCGATATTCAAGGATCATGATCCAAAACCCTAAATCAACCTTCATATATCATAATCCAGCTCTGAAATTCAAATCAATCTTTTTATGTAAGACTTGAAGTATATTCTATGGAGTTAATTCTAAAATCAACTCCACTTGAATTGGTTTATAAATTGTTGATGATATACCTTATTTTTTATAATAAGAGTTAGAAAAAACATGAAAACCTATTCACTTGCAAAATTTTCAACATCCCAATTGAAAAAACCTAATTAGAAGATTTTACAAAAGTATATGATCTTCTTTTCAGATATATAGATTAATGGAATGTAACAGCTACAAAATAATTTGTTAGGATAAAGAGAGAAAAGGTGCAAGAAACATGAATAACTTAAAATGAAAATCCTAAGATACCTCTACAGGAGTAATTAGATTCAATCAAGATAAGCTAAGATGAGTAGAGCTTTTGTAAATGGACATAGTAATTTCAACTAACTTAGAGAAAGAAAACTGGAGATAAGTCACCAACATTTTTAAAGGAGTTCAAATATTTTTTTAATCATGAAACCAAAATTCTTATTCGACTAACAAAAGGAAGACGTTAGGAAAATGTTAACATAGAGTTGTAACAATGACCGGATTTGACTAAAAAAACAATTATCGCCATTCATTTTGTCATTATTGATAGTATCACCCATCTGTCAAAATATGGGTAAAAAATTAATGACAGGTACATATTGAAGGAGCAATTCGTAACTGACCAAAAATTAGGCAAGAGTTAAAATGGATACAACTGAGCATGGTTATGGTTGTAGATATTTGGTTGATAGTGGAAAAACATGTTAGTTTCCATATAACTTACAAGGACACACAGGTTCCATTTCCTATTTATGTGCGTACCAATGCAAGAAAGAGACATGCCAAATACTTTGTCGATAAATCCTAGCAACAACTTTCAATTGGAAATATGTTTTTTTTCCAAAATACTAGAGCGACAAACGAATGAAACCATGAGGAAGTCCTTCTTAATGGTTTTCATTATTGATCATAATGGAATCGGTTCTAACTAGACTATATGGATATTTAGATAATAGAGAGCAAGCTAAGAACCATAAATTATAGGTTATTCACTAGTAAATTATTGTCAACTATTAGTCCAACCCAAATTACATTTTATCTATGCATTTATGCATTAGCTGCCACTTTTTCATTTTTCAACCATTAGTTATTTTTTATATTCTTTTGTTTTATCTGTCAGATTCTTCTAGTTTTCTACCATGAACTATTGGTTATCCATTCGTGAGCTATGAGTTATCCATACATACAGTTATCCATTGATCGCCTACTAGTTATTTTTTATGTTCTTTCTTTTATAATTGTTTATTTTGAATTTTGAACAACTGTCACAGAAATAAAAATGCTAACTAGCCCACCCACATAGTTTGTGATTGGATCAATGGGTGAGAAATATGGATGAAATGGAAGACAATTTGGATTTTTTTTATTCCTTATATTCTTCTATTTAAACGGGTTCAACTGTGAGTTATCGATGACTAGCTACAACATTCTTCTTGTTATCCATTTATCAACTATCAGTCATTTTTATATTCATTTTTCTATGTCACATTATTCTAGTTATCTTCCATGAATGTTGGTTATTCATTCATAATCTCCAAGTTATCCATGGATGGCTACGAGTCATCCATTCATCAGCTATGAGTTATTTTTTCTATTTTTTTATAATCGTATTTTTTTAAATATTTTTTATAATAGGTTGTAAATATCCTGACTAGCAAAGGGAACATTCGAGATGTTTGGGAAGAGACTAGGGTTGGTCGAGAACACTTTCCTCACCAAGAGAGAGGGTTATATTTTTACCTCTTTAACTCAGACATCTTTCTCCATAGCATCAGGGTGCACATAGTCATCAGAAATGACAATATATATGGTCCTTTTAGCCTTTCCTTATAACAGTAATCAACAGGCTCAATGAGGGCATAGTTAGATAGAGATATATGTTGTTGTTTGTTAGAGGCACATTTAGTCAACTTCATATTTAGCAGTTCCAGTTTTAGATGGAGTTAGTTTATTTTAGAAGTGTTTCTTTTGTTAGTCTTTGGTCTAGCTTTCAGTTCAGTTCATTTTTAGTATGCATGCATGTTCTAACTTTAGACAGAGCGAATGAGAGAGAAAAGTCTTCCATATTTAGATGGGGCACTTTTCCCAGGGCAAGATGACCCATGATTACATGTTGTCAGTCTTCTCCGATTAGATGCCCCATTTTAGTCTCAATCATGCTAGGTGCTAATATTATATTAGGAAGATTTAGGGTTAGGGTTTACTATCCTAGACTGGGAACAAATTAGAGATGGAATGCAATAATTGTAACCCTAATCCTCTTAGTCTATAAAGGAGTATCTTCCACTAGGGTTGGTGGTGAGTTTATGTTTTAAGCTATAGCATTAGAATTTACTATTTTCTGGATTTAATAAAACAATGATGCATATTTGAGAGTCTTGTTTGTCTTTTTTGTTAGTGTTTCCTGCAGTGTGAATTTGTAGATTAGTGTATTTGAAGATTGTTGTTTTGATAGGGTTTCAATTTTTAAGTTACCTAGCATTTAGTTATTGTTTGAATACAGATTCTGCTTACCATTGTTTGAGAAATTTTAACATGATTCAGCATATGGCTTACAATGCTACTAGAAAAGTGATGCTTAGTGAAGATGTCATTGTTGATGAGGGAAGGTGTTTTGCAGCCAACTTCAAATATTAAATATGTTCAAAAAAATTGATAAAGGTGATTATTGTAAGGTTGAAGATTCAACCAAGATAAATGGAAAAAAGATGTAGGAAGAAACACAAAAAGGGCATCCAACCAAACTCTGTAGCACATTATGTCAAACTCATAATATTCAGTTGAAGTAAGTGTGGGTACTGAACAATTTTGGAGGCATTGCGTCCTTTGTGGATTCTCAACCTCCTCTATGAACTCCTCAATTGCCTTAACCTCCTATGTGAACACCTCAAACTCCTCGACCTCTGTTACAAACTTTGTGGTGACCTCTGCAAACTTCCTTAACCCCCCCAATATTCTCTATGAACTCCTTGACCTCCTCAGCCTCCTTTGCAAACTACTTGACCTCCTCTGTGACCTTCATGGTTACCTCTATGACCTATGCAAACTCCTTAACCTCCCAATCCTTCTCTATGAACTCCTTGACCTCCTCGGCCTCCTTTTCCAACTACATGACCTCCTCTGTGACCTGCATGGTGAACTTTGTGATCTCTGCAAACTCTAATTAGAGGGAAGGAGTGTTGGAGCTCGACCTAAATCCTCCCAAAGAAGAGTGTTGGAGCCCCTACGAAAACCAACTATCTGTGCTTCTGAATAGGTATTGGAACCCTGCGAGCGCCAGCTATTTGTGCATGGTTTTGGAATGGTATGCAAACCATCAATAAAACCCATGCTTTAACCTATGATCTGCATTATTATATAGTGCCATGTAATAAGCTTATGAAACCCTCTAATATTTATCAGTAGCTAAGGGTTCATAGTTAGGTTGTATGGGTATACGTTAAAGGTTCATAGTTAGGGTGTATGGATAGAATTTAATGGTTCAAAATTAGGGGGCATGGGTAGAGGTTAGGGGTTTGCAATCGAGGTTAGTCCCTAACCCTATAACCCCTAAACATTTAGGATACTATTAGAATGGATCCTAAGAGAGTATGACACAATATAGTAAAAAAATACATCTTTATTTTCTATACATTTCATAAATAGATAGGTAGGATTTTAAAATGATATCTATTATATGTAAATGGATATAGAGACTACATTGTTTTAAGATGGAGTTGATGTGGTATGGAATTTTGGATAAGGGTTAATGGACTTATGGGTAGAGACTAGGTATTCATAGTCATGGTTTTTTGTAGAACCCTCCAACCCCTAACCAACTATGATATTAAAAGAGGAGTTTGAGGAGTTAGCTAGGGTCAGGGACATGGTTAAGGGGTTTAGGAGTACGTAGTTAAGGATAAGGGGATAAAGGGTATGTACCTAGAGATACAAGTTTGGGATTAAGGGGTATGTTTTTCACTTATATGCATGCATGGGTTAGGCCCATGCATGTGATCCCATGGACAATGTGTAAAACCCCAATTTATCATACGTTTCCTCAGAAGTGGGATATTGGCCCACAAGTACCTTGTAAGAAAAAAACTTCAAATGACGACGATAAAAACTTCGTAGACAAATATTCCCTATTTATGTCACATGTGATTCCACATTGGCCGACAGTTAAGCTACAAAGACAAATCTCATGACATAAATTGGTTTACATAAATATATTATGATAAAGATTTGATTTTTGGACTATGCTTTGTTAAACTTTAGAAGGGACCATTTGAATAATGGTGCAAAATATAAAAATAAATGGAGCTTTGT
>LPNX010427307.1:1010440-1081189 GCA_001517045.1 Pseudotsuga menziesii
ACATTGATCATCTCAAAGACTGCAGAAATCCCACAATCTGATGCTTTCTTTGTTTCATCCAATTTTTTGATGCGATATCTACAACCATTGCAAACCATATCCTTATGTTGTTTTACCTACAACAAGCAATACACGAAAAAATTACATAATGATTCAATATTTATGATTAACTGCATGTTTATGCAACCATACATGGAAAAGAACAACATGTATATCAAAATGTAATTTGCAAAATAACATATTTAGACCGATTGATTAACATGCTTGCCTATTTATCTTTAAAACCATATGCTAAATCGATTTCCCCTTCTATAATATTTGCATCTCCATTGCGATGTGCTGCTTTTACCAATGAATCCACACCTTCCCATGATATTCCATGACCGATTGTTCGCATTGTTCAATCCATACCTTCATCCAGTCAAGATTGTTTACGATGTATAAGTGAATTGCATCCCACTCTCGACCAATTGCATGATGACAATAAACTTTAAAATTCAAGACAAATGTAAATTTTCTAACAAAGTATATGCTCTTAATTGATGCAATAAATTGAATATGCAATTAGAATATGTAAGATATAATTAACATCCAATATCTAATAATTACCTTTCACCTTCCTTGGTCTACCTTTCCCCTTCAGGTACTCCCCTTCAAAATTGTTATTGGAGTTCGGATCACAAATGCAACGTAAATTGAGCTTTGACACTAGCTTAGGAAGATATTCACTAACATATAACATGTTTTGGTATACCACATATCCTTCCATCATATAACCCTAAGAACATGCTTGTTGTCTCACCAAACCCTTCATAAATTTCAAGTTCCTCTCAACCATCCACATGGACCTTAGGTGCACATGTCCACACAGTTCAATCTCCTCAACTTGATGTATGAGGTAGTGTTCCTATGAATTGAAAAATGTTGAAGGTAGATGTTTCTTCATTTTACACATGAGACGAGGAATTTCTCTCCTCCAATACTTTATATCTTATTTATGGATTTCTTTAGATGCCAACCGTCTACAAGTGACACAAACCAATAACAATAATAAACAAAAAAAACATTAAATTACATAACATGAATTTTTGCACAAAAAACAAATATAAATTATACAAAGAATTAAAGAAACGTTAAGCATAAGAAAATAATCGCTAATTACCTCATGTATTTCCCAAGATTATATATAACTTGTTTGACATTGTCATCGAAGTTGTCTAGGAGAGAGAGAGGTAGAACATACTGTATCAATATACAAACCATGCCATTTTTGAAACTAAGAGTATACAAACAAGAAAACAAATTTATTCAATAAAATGAAAAAAAAATTATATGGACATAACAATAATAATTACCTTGATGAAGACGTTCCAATCATGCATTTTGACCCCCACAAAATCACCTTTTTTTGTTATGATATTCTTCAAGTTCACACAAAATCCAGTGGGAAAATTAATTTTCCACATTACTTCTTTAACAACATTACTTTGTTGCTCTGTAAAAATCCATGGAATTGAGTTTCTATTAATTTGGTATCTGTTGCTATGAAATTGAATGACGTCTTCCATTGCAAAGCTTCCTTCTTGAATGTCTTTGCAAACTTTCACAATTTTATCTCTCTCGCTCCTTATCTCCAGTAGTCTCCATAATATTACAGTCACATTCTTTCAAATATGCATTGTATCAAACAGATGAGCAATTTTTAGGTGCTCATAGTAGGGAAACTTGCTGAAATGTATAGGATAACTTTTAATTCCTCGTGGAATCCCATTAATTCCTTCATGACCACGAAGAACATCATGAATATTAGTTTATAAATAAATTATAGAAATCAATTATGGCCACTACAATAAACAGCTCACAATAAAAATTAAAATACATAACAATTCATATACGATGATCCATACATACCAGCTTAATGATTTCTATTGTATTGCATCTTCCAAAGATGGGGTGTCATTCTCTGTGGTTTTAATGTAGTCTCTTGCTTCCCATTGAAAATAATTTTTTTGGTTGTTGTATAACTGTGATTCTTAGAGAGAAAATTCCTATACTCATCAAACACCTCCTTTCTTAAGATTTTTGAGCGATGAGATTTTATCTTAGAACCACAACTGGACATGCAAATTTACCCTTTGTATGAATACCTACAATATATAGGTATGGAATATCTATGTCAATTATAATTATATATAAACTATATTAACTACTTCATATAATTAAGTTCAATTAAAGTGGAACTTAAAAATACAAACCACAAAAATGGGTTAACCCTGGGGCATCGTGTATTGTCCATACAACCAATGCATGGAATTGAAAATGTGTTTGTCGTATTGGTCTAGAAATTTCATACATAATGATGTCATTCCATAACTTCAACAGATCATCTATAAGAGGTTCGATATATACATTCATATATTTGACTTGGAACTTACCTGATTGATTTGAGGTACATATAAAATATATAATTATGAGAACCATTAAGATATATAAACCATGTACAAGAGTAAAATTATATATATATGACATTAGGAAACATAATACGACAAATGAGATTCCACAACTACATTAGAAATAAAACAGTTGTAGACACAAAATACCTGGAATAATAATTGACAACATTATGTGCTCCCTCTTTATTGACAACCATGGAGGAATGTTATTGTTGATAAAAAAAATAGGCCACACCGTGTAAATGGATTTCATCTGTGCAAATGGATTAACACCATCTGCTGCCAAAGAAATCCTAAGATTACAACGTTCTTCTTTAAAGTGAGGCCACATTTCCTCCATATCTCTAAATGCAAAACCATCTGCAGACATTCGAATAACATCATCTTGACTTCTGCTCCTGGCATGGTAATCCATAAATTGTACTATTTTATTGCACCTAAAAAGTCGTTGAAACCATGGAATGATGGGAATATAGCGAAGAGCCTTGTAAGGAACATTTTTTTGTTACTTGATCTGTTCGATATCTACTTATATGACATTCTGGACATTCTGTTGCAAATTCATGTTGATTATAATATAAAACATGGTCATCAGGGCATGCATGAATTGCTTCATAATGTATTCTAATCTATTTCATGATGGAAGATAAATCTCGATATGTGCAAGGTAAAATATTTAATGGTGGTAACAAAAATTCAGCTATCAAGCTACATCAAATAAAAATAAAAATAAAGTTAATATAATATATAAATAATATTAACGAAACACACTTCATCTGTATTAATTTGAATTATGAATTAACAATATAATTATTAGAGGAATAAAGATAAAATTTATCATGATCGTATATATGTGATGGATTATTTTACATACCTTACCATCCATGTGATTGATATGTTTGAAATACCATTCATAACCTTCAAGTTCATTATCAACAATATAATAGAGAGAAGATTTGTTTTGAAGCCTTCATAAGGGATTCGTATTCCTTATCGGGAAGAGATATATCGTGAACATCATCAAAGTCATCAATATTTTCATTATCATCGTCATCGTCATCATCCATTCTAACATTAAATGAATCATGGATCAATGTATTTGTACCATCGTCTTCAACTACGTCATTAGTATAATCATCTTTTTCAATATGATAAATCACTTGTTCTCCATTAAACATAGACGCTCCATGATCCTCTGGTACTTGTTCTGAAAGAAATTCCTCTGGACGATATGCTGTAGGATGTATTTCCTTTATAAATACATGAATACATAAATAGTTAATAGTTAATATAGGAAATATTAAAATAATACATACATTTAGCAAAGCAAAAAATATAAAAAAACTTTATAATGCTAAACCTACAAATGGATGATATTCATTCAACCCATCAGCGTGTCCATGTTCCCTACAATGTTTTGTGGCTGTTGTGATCAATATTCTTCTCCTCTTAAATCCCTTGCATTGACTACATGGACAATAACATTTCCCATCACCCCTTCGTTTTGTTGCATCCCATAGTCTAGCAAGCAATAGTCAATTTTCTTTGTTTGGATCAAGAATATTGCTATTTGGCATTTTGTCACAAACTTCATGAATGAATACTATCGAAAATATTAAAAAATCAAGTTCCACGCATCACAATTTTCTCAAATGGTGGTTTGTCGAAGAAGAAAAAAAATCCCACAAACTGTCCGTCAAAGAAAACAAATTCCCCAAACCAATGGTTTAAGAATAAAACAATTCCTCAAACCGTCTGTCAAGGAATAAATAATTTTCTCAAAATGTCCATCACTTCTATAGAAAACATGTCGAAATGTTTAAAAATGTTTATATTTATAATTTCACAGTTGTCGAATATCCGACGATATGAACCTAGTTACCATTGGAAATATTCCTTTGTACAATTTGAAAAAAATATCATGTGCTCGTAGAAAGTTCAAAGAACATCCCTTCACTATTTGTTGCAAATCTGACGCATCTCCCTTCACACTTCGTCACAAATCCGATGAACCTCCCTTCACACTTTGTCAAAAATATGACGAACCTCCCTTCACACTTCGTCGCAAATCAAATGAACTTCCTTTCACACTTTGTCACAATTCTGACGAACTATTGTCGATTAAGCGACAATAAGACTCCTTGAAAAACCTACGAGGATGGAAGTCTAAAAAATGATGATGCTACAAGATGACAAAAATAAATCGAAAGTTAGAATACTTTTCATCATTGAAATCCAACAAAAATGTACTTTACGTCAGATGTCGTTGAATTCTGTCGTCTAAGTTTGGGCTTAAATCTTGTTGTGACCTGATGGATTTTGTAGAGGAATCACGCTTGGAAAAAATCATCAGTTGCACTTTTATTCCAAAAAATCATGGTGAGCACAAGACCAACTAGAAATTGTTCATAATGATCTATGTTACATGAACAAACCTTCATTAGCAAGTGCAAAGTATGTTTTAACCTTTATTGATGATTTCTCTAGGTTTCCATGAGTTTGTTTCTTGAAAATAAGATTCATGTATTTGAAAGATTCATGGAATTTAGGGAATTGAATGAAAAGAAATGTGGTTGACCTATTATATGTTTTGGATCATAAATGGTGGAGAATACGTGAGTAAAAAATTTGAAGATTACCTAGCATAAATGGTGGAATAATAGGACTTTGGTAGAAATGACTTGATTCTTATTGCAAGCTAAGGACCTTCTGACTAAATTATGGGAAAAAGTTGTTTATTGCTTAAACTATCTCCTAAACCATATTTCTACTAGATCTGTCAGTGAAATGACTCTATTCAAGAAGTGGAGAGGCAGAAAAAAAATATGTTGGACACCTTACAACCTTTGGATGTGTTGCTTGGGCACATATTAGTGAAAACTGTAGGAATAAATTGGATACAAAGAGACATACTTGCATCATGATGGGATACTCTGATCAATTAAAATCATATCAATTGTTTGACATTGTCAAACAATATTAGAACATCTTTAGAATGAATGTGATATTTGATGAGAAGAGCTCAAGTATTAAGTTATTGAAATATTCCTCTAGTTTGTTGCATAGTGATCCTTTGGATATTCTTGAAAAATCTTGAGTGACTGTACATTGGTTTGAAGTGTCAACTATATAGTCAATATTTGTTCCTTGGTCAAATTGTAGTTGGTATAAATCAACTAATGACACTGACCTACATGGAATTATTTTTGAAACCAAACAACATGTTTCATTGACTACTTGTTTACCTTAGTGGGATGTTAAGACTATTGAATCTATTGGACTGAATGTCGATGATGCTAGTATTGGTTGGCAATACCTATAGTTATAAATAGCACCCGTAATTAAAAATAGTGCCCACAGTTAGAAATAACACCTGTGATTAAAAATAGTGCCTGCAGTTAGAAATGCATGGTAATGTTTCCTTGATTTCTCATGTTCTTGAGACCTATGATCCCAAAACCTATATTGATGCTTGGGAACAACCTAAATGGGAGAATTATATGTCTATTGAGATTGATTCCTTACTTAAAAATAAGACTTAGGATTTAATTCCTAAACAACATGGAAATAATGTTGTGAAGTGGTCTACAAGACTAGGTTTACCTTAGAAGGGTTTTTTCAACATCATAAGGATCGAATGGTATCCAATGGATTCTCTCAGCAAGAAGGAATTGAATACACTAAAATCCTTTCCCCTCTAGAAAATATGAACTCTATTAGACTATTTCTTTCGTTAATTGGTTAGCTTGGATGGGAACTTCATCAAATGGATGTGAAAATTTTTTCTGCATGGTGATTTTTTTGGAGAAATATACATGGAGAAACCTCCTAGTTTTGCGATAGATTATAGTGTTTTTTATTGCCTAAAGAAGTCCTTGTATGGTTTGAAGCAAGCCCCACGATATTGGTATTAGAATATTGATTACTTATCATCAAAATTGTATTCAAACAGTGTGAATCTAATCACAATATTTATGTATTACATAATCATGGTGATACTTTAATTAGTGTGTTGTATGTTGATGATTTAGTCATAACTAGAAATAATGTTGAATTAACTTGATATTGAAGAAACAACTGTATATACCTTTATAATGAGTTACCTTGGTATTTTTCATTTATTTTTGGGCATTAGACTGCTACAAATGAATGATGGTATCTTTCTTTCTCAACCCAAATATGCGTTGTATATTCTGAAATGGTTCAAAATGGACAATTGTAATTCCTGTGCTACACATTTTCAGTTGGGTATCAAATTGTCTAAATATTGTGACACTCCCCAAGCCAACTCCACCCTTTATTAACAATTGGTTAGTAGTATTATTGACTTAAATCACAGTTGTCCTAACATCTCCTTTTCCATTAGTTTGGTTTCTTGGTTCACAGAGGATTGCAGTAACATCCATTGGAAATATGGAAAGTGACTTGTTCTATACATTAAGGGTACTTATCACTTTGGTATCAAATATTGTTGCAGTATAGATCCACTAGTTATGTTTACTAATTCTGACTGGGGCCAGTGACATTAACGACCAAAATTCCACTTCTAGCTATGTGTTTTAACTAGGTTTTGGACCCTTGGTTTGTTCATATAAGAAACATAAGGTAGGATATTTCGATTAAAATAGTAGAGTCTCATGGAGCTATCAATGTAGGTACAAAAGTATTTTGGATCCATCATCTTTTGGAGGATCTTGATTTTCCTATTCAGGACTCAATTATTATCTATTGTGACATTTAGAGTGTGATCCAGGTTTCTAATAATCATGTTGCAAACAAAAAAATGAAGCATGTTGAAATTCATGTATAGGACTTGAGATAGTTGACGGACAATGTAGTTACTCTTGTTTATTGCAGGACATATGATCAGGTAATTAATATCTTTACAAATCCTTTACAAGAATCTAATTTTGTTAAACTTCGAGATATGTTGGGCGTGAAGAAGTTGAAATTATGGGGATGTGTTAAATGAACATAATTTCAACTCATGAACCTTGTTATCTCCTAAAATAACCAGTCGGTTTTTCATTATTTTAGGTGATAGGTTTGAGTCCAAAAATTTATTTTTAAATTTTTTAGAGTCAATAAGGAGGTCCTCGTTCTCATACTAAGTCAAAAATCTAATTTATTTGAGTCTTTGTTTCAAATGTTGAGAAAGACAGGTTGTGGTAGCTAACTCCGTTTTGTAGAGGCCAGATTAGCTGCCAAAAGAGCTCAGTTTCGGCAGCTGGAAGGATTAAGCTAAGTTCATGTTAGCTGCCAAAAACGATCTCATTAGAAAATTAAAAAAGAAGAGCACGTGTCCGTACTTGACTTCACATCAAGCGAGCCTGTATGTTTTTCCGCCAAAGAGAAGATCAGAACGCATATCATATGACCATCATGAGGTTTAATGTCGGTATACTGCTGAAAGCAAGTCATGAAGCACCCATATCATTAACTACGCAGGATTACGCAGGAGCTCATAATGCATATATGAGGATCATTCGAAGCTGATCGATTCATAATTTCACACGAGCTGGGCGATATCATAGGTGATCACCTACTGGGCTCATTCAAATGGGTATCTTATTTCTCAAGCATTGCGAGCAGACCCAAGGTCCCTGGTTATGTCATGTTATCGCGCAGTTGAAGTTCCAGTTCAATCCAGGGGTTTTCTTTTGTCAAAACAAAGCATCGATCCGGGAGTTTTCTCATCAGGACAAGTTTTCAGCGTGGGGTCTCTTTATCATCTGCTACAACACAAAGGTTCAGCTCATGGCAAAAACAAATCTGCCACTCAGGACAGAGCTAGATGGGGTCTGGTATCTCGAGTCTCACCCACAAGTAGCTGAGTTTTTCAAGACTGCACAGGTTTTTGATTATTGTGAAAAGCTCACTAGTTTCAACCAGCCACTTGCTGAAGCATTTGCTCTGAGCTACAATGGTAGAATAGTAAAATTTGGTAGAGAAGAGTTTCATGTGGATGAGGCAGCTATAGCCGAATGTACAGGTCTCCCCAGGATAGGGCAGAGTTGGTTTAAGACCACGAAGGCTTCAGATATTGAATTTAGATCATATCTCCTACCATCCCATAAGGAAACCATTCGGAAAAGGGATTTTCCCATCACCTTTCTTGAACCTCAATGGCAGACTCTTTTAAAGGCCATTTTCATTTACATAACTTGTGAAGGTCGATATCACAGGGTGCTGCACTACCACTTCAATCTGTTGAATCATTTCACAGGAAGGGTAAGTATAAATCTCCCATACTTCTTCCATAAGACCCTAACTAAGATGGCAAAGCAAGTCCAGGCTAAGCCCAGCAAGATAGCAAGCAGGATCTCTCACCAAGGTCTCATAACATTGATAATCAAAGAGATTTTGAATAAAATAAGTGTAGACTGGAATTATTTTTTGTTTTGGCATGAGTTCCCCACAGAGCTTGCCAGTGAAGAGGCAGTTGAGCAGGGTAAGGGCGAGAAGAGCAGCACTCCCAAAACCAGTAAGAGAAAGAGGAGAGCCATCTCTCCTCAAGCCCAAAATGAATCCCCTTCCTCATCCAGCAAAAAGAGAAGGGCAAAGAGGAAGCTGGTGTTTGGACAAGCTGAAGGAACTCCTCAAGGTAAAAATCCACTAAATCTCCCCTACTCGGGATCTGAATCTGGAGACGAAGGAAATCAAGGAGCAGAGCAGCCCATGGAAAGAGATAAAGGTAAAGACCCTCCTTTAACTGATGTACCAGGTCCCGAACCTTCCACACCAGAGACCAACAAATCAAATAAGCTGCTACAGGAACTTTCCCAGGAAAGACATAATGAGAAGCAGGTCAAGTTGCACAACGCAGAGCTAATTGGAAGGAATATGGCACTGCATGACCGGAGCCAGGAAATCGTTGAAAGACTCAAGAAAACAACCGAGAGGAACGCGATGCTAATAAAAGAAAATGCTAAGCTCTACCGCACTCTCAGGATGCTCATGTTAAAGTTGAAGGAATTGGAGGGGACAGAGGTACAGCCAGAGGTCACAAAAGCACAACCATCAGGTCTAGACACGTTGGCTGAGGTGGCCACGATCCCTGAGGAGGTAACACCTGTGGGAGATCAGCAAGAACAGCCTGTGGAAGCTCAGCAAAGGCAGACTAAACGAGTGACTAGAAAGAAGGGAGCAGCTGCAAAGAATTCCTAGCGACTGATCACTGACTTTCGGCGACTAGCATCGTTTTGGGTTTTAATTTTTGAAACAATTTTCAGCTTTTGGCAGCTTAGGCGAGCCCCACAGAGCTCATTAGCTGCCAAAAGGACTGACTTTCGGCGGCTAAGGTACGAAATCAGCATGATGGTTAGCTGCCAAAAGCCTGTTTTTTGCAAAGGTTCTCTAATTTCTCCCAGAACTCAGTTTTGATTCACTGAACTGGCAGAAATAAATGGATTATAAAGCATATTATCTATATCTCAGAGGTTTGGAGCGAGTTTTGTATCAGTGAGCACCTTTTACTAAGTTCAAACCTTATTTGGAGGAGCATCTCTATCAGTCAACTACCACATCATGAAAATCAGATCGGTGGTGCGCCCAACTCTGTCCACCGAGCCTTGGAAGGATGCTTCACTTCACCAACCATCGAACTGTTGAAGGAGATCTCCATATCAGAATTTCCTTCATTTTAGGGATCAGTCCCTATCTTTTTGCTTTTAACTATCAGTTGATGTTTTAATTGAACTCTACAGATCCATGCTTTTAGGATCTGGAAACTTTTGTAAAGGCTTTAAAAAGTCTAAGAACTCACACTGAAAAGGGTTCGATTTGGGATATATGTTTGACTATGTACTAGACACTTTTTGCTATATGAATCACAGTTTCCTTTGGTTATTAGATATCAGTCTGTCCACACTTTCATTATTCTACATTGATTCTATTCAGTTCAGTTGTTCAGAACTGTCATCTTCTGATATAGCTCATGGATGAATTAGTGTTTCTTTATATTCTTGTATGACCCTGCATTTCAATGTATTTGGATATCTCGAATGTTTTTCTTCACACCTTGATTATTTACTGTGGCTGATATTTAATTCCTCGAAGCACTGGCTTATTTAGAAGCATGATATGTTGTCTTACTGCTTAGTCTTTTAATTGTCCTATTGACCCACCTTTTCAGAAAACACAAAAATATGATTTCTCAAGTTACCAAGCATACCTAGCCTATAACCCTAGGTAGTTTCTTGGAGAGCTAATAAACCTCCTAAGTGTTGTGTTGATGGGGGGTGTTGGAACCAAAGGATATGAAGGTTCATTACACATATGGATATTCTAGAGACAATCATTTGAAAGACAATAATTGACTAAATGATCCATTCAGTGGTAAATTGATTGGTCGATGAAATAGTTGATTTATCGATTGATTGAATGGTCAATAAGGTATTTAATTGGATGGCTAGATTGATTAGAACAACAAACTAATTAAGGGAATGTTGGGGTCTTTCAATAAATATTAGAGCCGATGACCCTTACTCGTGGACCAGATCACCCTCAAATTAAGAAAATTTGTTAAATACAGATAATATAAAAAAATGAAGCTATGGGTTGTATCGATCATCGAATCACATCAAATGTGCCACAAATACTAAACTAGATTTTCTTAGAATGCATTGTGATGTTCTTATCATAATGCATTGTGCTTAAGTGTTATTAAAAAATTCTGTTGAAAACACCTCTATTCTTCGAATATCCTTATTCCTTCTCTTGTTTTTTTCATCTATGTTTTTCGAAGGCTTTCCCAAAAAATGAATACTATGACTAGGTTCAATCCTTTCCAATTGGTATATGTACTTGAGGAAGTATTGTTGATTGATTGTGAGAGTCTATCATTAAAACTCATTATTGAGCTCATCCTCGAAACTTCTACCAAAGAATGTATCCTACATTTGCAATGTCTTGATGAAACTTGATGAGATGCATCTCTTACCAAACAAATTCATAAAAACAAGTAAAAAACCACTACGACCTAAATTTTTGTCCTCGTGACTTTAATTGGCTCATGATAAACTAGAGGTTGGAATGTTTGAACCTATGTATCATGGCCCTTTTATTATCAAGTTAATGCTACTATAGGGAAATTATGAGTTAGTCGACTATAATGGAAACTCGCTTCTAGAGATCTGTAATGGGATTTATTTGAAAATATACTTCACGTAAGAAATTATGTCTTGCAACTCTTGTTGTATCATGTTGTATTTTATCCCCTTTTTGTACTATAATTACTTTCCTTTTTGTATGATATATTTTTGGTAGTGATATTATCTTTCTTGGTATTTTTTCTTTGCATATGTCATTAGATACTTTCACATATTTAGGATTTTCCAAGCATGCCATATATAGTACCTGAAACAACGCTTTCACTACATGGGTGATATTTTCATCCACCAACAACCTTATACGTTTAGGAGGAACTTTCCTTGGTCCTGCGACCAACAAGGTTGTTGAGTATAGTGCAATCATTGAGCTTATTTCCAAATGTATTTCTCTTGTAATTCATCATATCATCATCAAACTAGATGCTCAGTTGGCTTTATCTTAGTTGAACAATGATTATCATGTTTTATATCCTACTCTATTTTTAAATTTTTTATGAGTACATTTCCTAGAATGTCATTTTGAATTTATTCATTATATTCATGTTCCAAGAATATTCAGTGAATATTTGGCTCATTTAGTAGCTAGTTATTTGTTTGATTGACATATATCTCATGAATAAAATTTTGATAGAAGAAATAATGTACAATAAATCATTAACTTTAATTGCATACATCATTTAAAAAACATAAGAAAACTTTTAAAAACATACATTTGTATAACTAGATAAAATAACCACATCGTGACCCAAAAATGTGTAAAGTTTCAAGTGTAAATTTTCAAATATATAGCCATGGATGGTACATAAAAGTATATACCAACAAAAATACATAACATACTATAGAAAAAAAGTAGCAAAGTTTCCTCATGGATCCTCCTGATAACATACAACTTCTATGGACACTAATTATAGCATATGTGCAAAATGTTTGGGTTACTTCGACTACGTGTCATTGAATGTGTTGAGGGACATCCTTGATTAGAGTCACAGGGACACCCAATAATAGTTCTTCAATACTCCTACACACATATCAAATGTCCTCGACAACCTCATCTTCATTATCACCTACTCTTGCATGATGGTAGGTTGAATGCATTCCCATTAGGTGCATCATTCCAACATTTGTGCCATACTCATAACCAAATTATGTTAGTTACATTAAAGATACCAAAAATTAATAGAATTTTTTTCAAATATCCAAAAAAACTAAAAACATTAATTATGTCAAAATTTGTAAAATCACATAGGTTTGATGAAATGTAAGTTCTCACCAAGAGCACTCCATTGAGTCCCTTGAGGAAATATAAGGTCTATATCATGTTGATAGTCTAACTCAATGTAAGGATAGCCCTCAACTACCACAATTTGGTCATCCCACAAATCCAAGAAGTCTTGGCCAAAGGTATTAATCTGTATTCCACCTCCTAGATGGGACATTTGACCAATCAATATTTGCATCCTATGGGTCCTCATCTCACCCATCAAGGTCATCACCATTGTTCTAATTGTGGATTCCTCTAAAGAAAGAAATTTCATAGAGATGAATCATATCCAAACTATTTTTTTTTCACCATACCTACTATTAACCCACAAAATCCCTCACTTAGCTCTACATGGCCTACACCACCCAAGGACACCCATACATGACCCTCATTTGACCCCATTTGAACCCCACACCCTCAAAAAGGCTCAAAAATATGCAAAAGGGCTTAAAATCCCCTAAAAAGAGCCAAAATAGCTCTCATAGGGGCTAAAGCCTCCAAAAAGAGGCTAAACCCCCTCAAAGGAGCCTAAAACCCCCCAAAGTGCTAAAGATTGAGTGAAAGAGGCTAAAATCCCAAAAAAGGGGCTAAAACCCTGACCAGGGGCTTAGAACCCTAAAAAAGCTATAAATAGAAGGGTGGGGGTGACTCTCAAATCATTCTTTCCTTGCATACTGTTATGCTTCCCGAGTGAGTGCCTTGAGACCATTTTCCTCTCAAGCCATTCACCCTTCCTCTCATCCATCCTCCCATTGAGCCATAGCTCCCCCATTCTCAAGAGAGATGCTTCTCCAAGCTAGGGCATGGTGGCCCATTTCCACCCATAGAAGGTATAATGTATGTTTTGTGTTGTTTATTTTAGTTTTTTCTAACATATTTTTGGTTGTAGGTGTATGTCTTAACATGTTCTTGTAGGTCTCCATTGTTTTCTTACAAGTCTTCAGGTTTTCTAACAAGTTGTATGCAAGGTATTAGAGCTAAACCCATAACCTTATGTGTAGAGGGGTTTTTACATTTATGTTTTTCTTTCATTTCTGTTTCATTTTTCTTACACAACCACCAGGAACCCTACCCTTTGATCCTATAGATGGAAGGTAGCCATTCCTGCCCTGTAGTAAAGGAGAAATCCCTGCTACAAAACTGGCGACCATACCAAGTCGATCCCACAGGATCCCTGGATTGTTTTTACAAGTTTCATTTTTATTTATGATTTCTTGCCCTATTTTAAATTTATGTCAAATCTAGCTTAGATCTCCATTTTTATGCATTTCTAGTTACTGTCGAGCCTCCTCAAGGCCAATTTGAGCCCATTTGGCCACAGTACAGGTTATTGTCAGTCGGATCTGGCTCGGGACCAAAACATTTTCACTTTCTGGAGCAGGTCGCTCTTATCGGGATGAAAGAGGGAACTAGGTCACTCATTCAGGCCTGACAGGTGCGACCCCCTCCCAGAAGTCATCCTGCTTCTGTCTGCAAGTTTTGAGTGATCCCCTCGCCTATTTTTGGAAAAATTTGGCGACCCCCTTGCCACATTTGACCCAAAAAGTGTGATATATTTCTCAGATTCTAATTTTTTAAAAGTTAAGGACTGTCAGTGTGGCTCAGTCGCCTTTGTCCATCAAATCTGTTTATGTTTCTGTTCAATATTTGTTCATTTTATTTGCAGCATGTGTAAATCAATGGTTAATGGATTAATGAACATGAACAAAGCTTGATTAAAAATTACTGTAATTAAAATCAACATCTTTCCTAGCCCTTCCTCCTCTACCCAATCATCACCCTTCGGGGTATTCTAGGATAAGACAAAGGGTGAAGCTCATATAGTAATTGTCACTTCACCTATCATTTTTCAAAGCCACTAAAAATGGGTGACTTGGAAGGTAGAGGGGGTAGAGAAGGAGGGATTCTCATGGTGCCCAACGTCCTCCTTGTTGACTGACCTTGCATCTGGAGGGTGACCTATGGATCTAGGGATGGGCTTAGTCCCATTTTGTTGAGAGCCTAACACCCTTTCCTGGTTGAAGAGAAATATAGGTGCAAGGTAGTCACTTAGTCAGGCTATCATAGTTCAAATTCATAAATGGTACATGTGTAAATTTCTGATTATCATTTACTGCTTCCATTTTCAATGTTATGAACTCTGCAGAATATTCATAAACCATTTAAGCAACCACTAAGTATAACAGAAAGACAAACAACATACACACAAACCATACCATATAAACCAACCCAACTCAGTTCATGATGCTGAGTGAGCCATTAAAATTTACAATTTACACTAAGTCAAACATCTGCATTCTTTGAGGACATAAGTCCCTAACTTCCTTAGTCATGGGAAGTACTTGGGCTCAGCCTAGAAACTCATTGTGAGGAGTACCATGGGAACCCCAAAGTAGCTGGCCGCTGAGAGGAATTGCCAAGCGAAATGGGCAACGACCCCCACCGATTGACTAGCACTCCCGTGAGGAAAAATCCAAACACTGTCCTCTGGAAGTCTTGGTGGTTGAGTGAGCACCTGAAGCCAATAGGAAGCCATTAAAACCGGGGTCCAAAAATCATCACTATATTTCACCATTTTGACATACAAATCAGACACGATTGATCCCCCATGTTCTTCCTCACGCCTGAGAGGCAACCCACCACAGTTCAGGTCCTTGAACCAACATCATAGAGACCATTCTCAATGATTCTCTACACCATCAAAAGGCCACATAGCCTCTAATTTAGACTCAGAATCATGCCAATCTGAGCCAGACTTGCATACTACACCATCAAGCCCCATGGTTGGTGCAAACCCAGATACATTTTCTGGTGTAGTGATTGGTAGTGGACCCATGTCCACACCCCACATCACCACCAACACCTCTGCTGGTGGCCCCACATAGTCATGCAAACCTCCATAAGCTAGCTACCACCACCCACATCGACCAGTCATACCCACCTATAGCACATGGGTGCAGTATGCCTTCCACCCACACTATCCCACTTGGGATACATGGGGGAAGTGGCCCTTCCACCTACACTGCCCCTCCTACCATACATGGGAGTAGTGTCCCTTCCACCTACACTGCCTCTCCCACCACGCTTGGGGGTACTGGCCCATCCACAATGGTGCCACAAGTACCCCCAATTATGCAGGTGCATCATGTCCCTGCAAACCCAACCACCATGGCTACCCCATTTGACATCAAACTTGGGTCAAACCTTCCTTTCATAGCACTTCTCAACTTGCTTGACTTGGCTTGGTTAACAAATGACCCTATCCACCATCAAAATTTTTGGCCTCCCATGCCAACCAAACTTCCCTCGTACATTCCCAAGTTTGAAGGGAAGGCAAGGGAGTGCCCCCAAAACCACATCATGACGTTTCATCTATGGTGCTCATCAAATAGCATTGTAGATGATTCGATTAGAATTCAACTGTTTCAATGCACCCTCATAGGTGCTGCAGCCAAGTGGTATATTGAGCTACCACAAGCCAAGTACCTGGATTTCATGTTCCTGCAATATTTCCAACTCCCCGTTAGACACGACGAAGGGGTGGAAATCTTGTTATCTTGCCGCCAGAACACGACAACCCACATAACTGACCACATACATGAGTGGCGGCGACGCCGTAGTTTGTGCAAGATCCAACTTGATGATGGGATCTTCTTGGATTGGTTCCTAAAAACCTTGCTTCCACCTATAGCAAAGGATGTCGCAATCCCAGCCAACCAACACCGAATAACCAACAAGGGCAAGCCAGGAATAACCAAGCCCAAAACCAAGGCAACAACCAACCACAGGGAGGCGGTCAACAACCAAATCCTCCCAACAATGCCGTAACAAACCAACCAACCCAAAATCCTCAACGACCAAATGCACCAAGATGTAATGCTCCGTTGTGTACAAACCAACCTTGCACACTATGTGAGGTCTACGAGAACTACAAATACGAGTGTCCCTTCATGGCTCGCGCTAAACAGTTCATTAGAAACAAGGTTCAACATGCCACCAATACAACAGACCAAGCCCAACCCAACCTGGCACCACCAGGACCTCCTCCTATGGTGCTCCAAAACCCATTACCAGTCCAAGGATTGGTGGCAACTGCACCCCCTCCCCAACCTAATCCCAATGCTCCAAGGGCACCACACATGGAAGAAATAGGTGTCCACCACCTGCTAGTTATGATAACTGAAGAGGTCAATTGACAAACTAGATGGAATCAGTACAGAACCAACACTGAACCTGCTAACACATCAATGGCATCTACATCTAAAACAGCAAATGCACCTCTTCAGTTAACCCCTTTCCTGTTCCCCCCCATACATCGGGTTTCCAATAATGCCACGGCTAGAGTTGCTGTCTGCTACAACATCGTGGATGATTTGGACCAAACACCTACCGCCATGTCTGCTCTTGAGGTACTCAAAACTTTCCCAATGTAGAGAAAATCCTTACTAGCCACCCTTGGTGCCATGGATCCCTCTGACTCCAAGTTTATCACATTCGACATGGAGAATGGAGAATTGCAGATGCCATCAACCATTGCCTTCCAAATCCTAGTGTCTATCCAGAATTTAGTCGTACACCAGTGCATAGTGGATGAGGGGGCATCCACATGCATTATGCCTACCCTAGTCTCGCAGAAGCTTGGATGCCCAATTCTGCAACTATCCTCTACAACTTTGCGGGCTTATGATGGCCATCCCACTAAAGCCCAAGGAATCCTCCCCCATGTCCCCATCACATTAGCCTGGAAGATAGTACTAATTGACATAGAGGTTGTTAATGCTCAATTGGACTATAACCTTCTCCTTGGAAGAATTTATATGTACGCCATGAGAGTCGTAGCATCAATTATTTTCCATCTCATGATGTTCCCCCATGAAGGGAAAATTGTGACGGTTGATCAACTGACTTATCACGATCCGCAAGGGCTAATGCCACCCACCAGTGTTATCCCTACGATCAACACCATTGATCTGCAAGGGTTGACCACACTCACCAATGTTATCCTTGCAGTCAACACGATGGTTGAAAACATACTAGCCTCCCCATTTTTGAATGTAGGCCCTGGGTTGTTTGCCGATACCACCATGACGGATTCTTTCCCCTTAGTGTCACCACTACTGACACCAAATGAGACTGTGGATTTTTGCATGCTCTCATCTAACACTGCTGCACCCAAACAACAACTACAGCCGTAGCCCCAACCACAACCACAACATCGTCCATAGCCGCAACATCATCCACAGTTGCAGCATTATACGTAGCCGCAACCACAACCTCATCCCCACATAAAACCATCAGGGAGTTATCTGGGCTCCTCTCCAGTCCACACAATTCCCTTCCTTTTTCCCCCGCCTGGTGTCATGAGCAAGCTAGTAATGGCCACCTTAAACTTACCCAACTTTACATTGGGAATTTCGGTGTGGTATTTTGATCCACCAACTCAACCACCCATTCCCCAGGTAGTCTTAACCCCTGTGCAACCCATTGCAGTCAAATCTCATCCTCCACCCAGCCCACAAAAACCAACCACCACACCTACACCCGCATCGCCCCAACCCAAAAGGGCCAAGGGAAAGAATGTGAAAGCTACCATTGAATCTCGACAAATCCCGCCTTGCACCATCTATAAAGAATAGGGCCATCCAACTCAAAACTGCCCTGAGATTCCCATAATCTGTGTGCATTTGGATGCCATGGATACAACAGAAAACCTCCCTGTGGTTGAACTTCCAAGCGGGCCAATCCTAAGAAACAAGTCATTGAGAACAAACCATGCTTATTCCCTTTGAGGATTGTATGGACACTATTCTCACCACTACTAAGATTTTTCCAAGTTCCAAATGGATCTAGCTAACCTTTGACAACATTCCCTTGAATATGAGATCACCCTGATCGAAGAAGTTCACCCCCCACCTCCTTCTTCTGACACCATGTCCATTTACATGATGTCCAGTTCTACTGACCCTCTTGTCTCCACCATCAATGACGGTCCATCAAACCTATATCTTCATTGCTTCCACAATTATGAGGAGATACTTGAAGCCTTAACCACCCCAGAATACCCATGGGACAACATGCACCATCGCTTGTTCTTCCTCCACGAAGAACTTCTATCGCAGTCGGACCAGTTTTTCGTGGAAACCAAATATTTCATTCATGGGAAATTTGACTGGTTCAAAAACCCCATTCCAGCACCAGATGCCTTCGAATAAGGGAACATGGCCAACATCTCGCCAACCATCAAAATCAACATCTCAACCAATCCCGAGGTTGTTAAAGAAATCATGCTGGGGTCATCCTGCTCCCTGGAAGAAATCGTTGCCTACAAAGCTCTCTTCCAAGAATTCCGTGACATCTTTTCCTGGTGTTACACTAAAATTCCTGGTTTGGATCCATCCATCATGGAACACCACATCAACACATGGCCCGATGTGGCCCCTATATGCCAAAAGCAATGGCCCATCCATCCTTCCAAAGCAGCCGCGGTCAAATCCCAGATAGAGAAGCTGCGCACAGTTGGCTTCATTTACCCCATTATATACACCACTTGAGTTTCTAATCCTGTTCTCATGAATAAAAAATAGGGTACCATCCGCATTTGCACAGACTTCCACGAGACAACTTCCTAACACCCTTCATTGATCAGATTATCGATGCATGTGCCAGAAACGAGGTCTTTTCCTTCATGGACGGATTTTCCAGATATAACCAAATTGAAATCCGAAAACAATATCGTTACAAGACTGCATTCACAACCCCGTGGGGCACATTTGCATACCGAGTCATTCCCTATGGCTTGAAGAATGCTGGAGACACCTTCCAGTGTGCCATGACATATTGTTTCCATGATCTAATCTATATCATATTGGTCTACTTGGATGATCTTACCGCTTGATCACCAAAATGAGCACAACATATGGACAACTTGCGGCAAGTCTTTTTATGTTGCTGCAAGTACAAAATTCACCTGAATCCCCTAAAGTGCATTTTTTGTGTCCCAATAGGATATCTACTTGGGTTCATCATATCCCACAAAGGGATAATAGTAGACCCCCTCAAAGTTTAGGCTATCCTTGATCTTCCTTCACCAAAAACGTGGCACCAACTACAGAGCCTCCAAGGCAACACCAAATTCCTTCTCCGCTTTGTACTAGAGTATGCAAGAAAATCCTATGGATTCATTCACCTGCTCCACACAAAAATCCCCTTTGTTTGGGATCAACAAGCACAAGAATCGTTTGATGCACTCAAGCAAGACTTGGCTTCTGCACCATTACTCTCAACATCACACTTCACCCGAGACTTCATTCTCTATGTGTTGGCCTTGGACAATGCCATTGTTGGAGTCTTGGTCCAAGAAGACGATGATCGCCATGAGCACCTGATTTATTACATCAGTCAGAAGCTGATAGGCCCCCCACTACGATATTCACCCGAGGAGAAATTGACCCTTCTCGTCATTTTCTCGGCTCAGTAATTGCGCCACTACATCATTGTGAACCATACTCATGTAGTGGTCGATTCTAACCCAATGCGGTACCTCTTAAGTCGTCGCCTCCTATAAGGTCGCGCGGCTAAATGGTTAGTCATCCTCCAAGAATTCAACTTAGAATTCGTTTCCACAAAAAACACAAAGGCACTTACGTTGGCTGTGCTCATGACCGATCTGCCCCCATTAACCACGTCATCACCTCCTAAGGATGACCTACCTAATTTCCTATTCATCATATCCACGGAATTCCCATGGTATGGGGATGTCCTTCTATACTTATGAACACAAAAGTTCGTAGCACACTTAAACCATGAGTACAGGCGACGCATTCAACATCAAGCCATTCGCCACCTGTTGATTGGATATGTTCTATATCGTCGAGGCATTGATATCATCCTACGTCATTGGCTCACCCATGACAAGGCTGAGACCATCCTCAACGACTGTCATAGTGGAGCCTGTGGTGGCCACTTTTCAGGTCTGTCAACTGCCCATAATATTTTATGTGTCGGCTACTTCTGGCCTTCCATCTTTGCTGATTGCATAGAGGTAGTCAAGCATTGTCGGAGCTGTCAACTATTTTCCCCAAAGGAAAGAACCCCTCCTGCACCATTACACCCTATAGTCACAGTCGAACCCTTCTGTAAATGGGCAATCGATTTCATGACAATAAACCCTGTCTCAACCAATGGTCATAAATACATCATTATGGCAGTCGATTACTTCACTAAGTGGGATGAGGCCATGCCCACATTTGATTGCAAAAGTGAAATAGTGGCACGCTTCTTCTTCAACCATGTTATTTTATGATTTGGTGTTCCTAAACAATTGGTCTCAGACCATGGTACACACTTTGAAGATGTTGTTTGGGATGAGCTATCAACCATGTTGAAATTTGAACACCAGTACTCATCTTCCTACTACCCCCAGGGCAACGGCCAAGTTGAAGTAGTCAACAAAATCATTAAAACAATGCTCCAAAGGATGGTGGGAAACCATAAAACCAACTGGAATCACATGTTATTCTCTACCTTATGGGCTTATCGCACATCCACAAAAACCGCAACTAGTTTCAACCCTTTCCACCTAGTACATGGCGTTGAATCAGTACTCCCTATAGAGTGCCAGATCTCGTCCCTCCGCCTCGTAGTAGAGCTCCTCCCCGATACTTCTCCTTTGGAAGAATGACTCCTCCAACTTGAGCAAACCATAGAAGACCGCTGAGCTTCCCTTCAAGCCATCGAAGCAGCGAAAACACAGTCAAAGGCCCAATATGACTCCCATGTCCACCCTCACACCTTCAGCGAAAGCGATATGGTTCTAGTCTATGACCAACCCAATGACAAATTGGAAAAAGGAAATTTCAATTCAATGTGGTACGGCCCATACGTTAGTCACCGTTGCCTCGAAAAAGGGGCATACACCCTTATTGACTCTGATGGACAACTATTGGAGAATCCCCACAATAGGCTCTACCTCAAGAGATTCTATGCTTAACATCACCAAGGAGTCGCTTGATTTTCCTTTTCTGTTTTTCAACATTTTTTACCACAATTCAAGGGCAGCACCATTAGCTGCTAATCCAAAGTCACCTGGAGATTGTTCGAGACACCTCTCACACCTCTGGACTTAAATTTGCGCTCTCTATCTCCTTATGAGACCATCGTCTCATGTTTAAGAAGTAATTTTCGGGACCGCCTCCTGGAAGTTACCTCGATTTACAAGCTAAATCATGGTGATACAAGTGTCATCAAAACTGTACTTGCATCACACTTGTGTACCGCCACTCATGTGGGTTCTCGGGCCACCGCTCGTAAGGCACATCATTTTTATTTTAAAACATAGCTATCTACTCCGTCCACTACACCTTATGTGGATCTTTGGACCATCATCCAGAAGATAGATCATTTCCTTTGCATGCATTTGGCATATAACTACCTCCGGACTTGCACTCACATCACATATAGTCAAGTCCATCCACCACAACTCACACACGACTCTCCTGACCTCTGTTTGAGAGCCACCTCGGTTTGCGTACCTCTTCTGCACCGACTTGCATCCCTCTATCGCGATCTATCCCATGCATGTATTGGTATGTCTAAGATCCATCTACTCAATCCATACTGCATGGATGAACTTTGGACCACTGTCTACTGTCCCGACATGGGGAACTGCCTGTGCCACTGCAATCGGTTGACCATACTATAGTTTCTTTAAGCTCTTTTCTGAATCCTAAAAGAATGAAAAGATTGTCGAGCGCAGCTACTTCCTTTCCTGCTCGTTAAAGTATAGGAAAGGGCATCTACATCGTCTCATTTATCTCCATTTGTAGACTATGTAGACCATCAAATGAAAAAGACCACCTTGGCATATTCAAGCCAAGACCATTCCCCTCTGCATACTTTTATGCTTTCTCAAGTAGAGGGGCCGAACTTTATGAAAAAGCTCACCATTGGTTGTCGTTAAGCTCTTTTTGAGCCTTCTCATTAAGAAAATATTGCTAAGCAAACTTGGTCTTGTTCATGCTCGTAAAAGTATCTGAATGACTGTCCAGTCAGTATAGGTTTAACCTTTCCTGGCTTGACTAGACTACCAATGGTAAAGAAGTCTCTCATCCCCTAAAGGATGGGTGAGATCTCATGTGTATACTTTTATCCTTTTTCAGGCACAAGAGACTACCAACAAAAAATAGCCCCCACTGGAGTCTTCTTCGTGCTTTCAGACTCTCTAAAATTGAAAGCACCATCGAGCTTTTACTTTCTCGGGCTTGCCAAAAATCCATGAGATCGTACCACAACGGTGTCTATAGACACCACCCCACAGATAATAGTTTGGCAGCATTCCCACTTTAGGTCGCCTTTGTTCAAATTACTCTGCAATGTGTCTTCCTTGGATCCCATTAGTATCAAAAGTATCTACCTCCCCAAGTATTTCCCATATGCAGTGACATTCCCGGTATTACAACTATGATCCCATTCCCATGAGTCAGTTTCATTTGTTTCCTGGTCTGCCCTACCGTCATACTCTAAACAAAGGAAGTTTGAGTCTACTACACTCCCTCTTCCCCTATTCAACTCTTTCCCTCCCCCCCCCCATTTAGTGGGTCATTCCTCAGATTGTCTCACATCTTTCGGTTATCTCCCTCGTGCTTCTGGTTAAGGAAACACCATTTCCTTGACCTAGGGTAAGTCTCCCTATATCGATGACAACACACATATTCCAGAGGATAGACCTAGAGGTCCCTGTATCTTGGATTCATTAACCTCATTGATGAGTTCCTTGGACCACTTGAGAGGATTCCTTAATTCCTCTCGGGATGGTTGTGTCTCACGTGCTTGACTCCAACTACATCATCACATTGTTGAGATTCATACAGGGTATTGGTCCATGCAGTATTTGGTCTAAGACCCCGGATGTCACCTGACTCTATCACATTGATCAGTCTATTCGAGGGACCTAAATAGGTTTATGTCCCTTGTTATTTTTGGGTTGCATTGGAGACAGTGTTTAGAAGCCCCAACAGTGCTTATATATAGATTTATGATTGATGCAGCATACTTGTACCACAGAGACTCTGACTCTCCATCAGTGAGTCCATACAGATATGTACCATTCCATATTCAATAGGCTATTAGTCATGAAGATATAGCATTCCATGGGAATTTCATGGGTCTAATGTAGCAGTTCTTCGGATCAGTATTGTATTCAGCCTCTCATTGAGGCAACCACTATGTATCATCAGTTGTACATGATCGGCTCTTGTATTATAGAGCATAGATCACATTATTATTTTGACATTGTTACGAGCATGGGGATGCATGCCTCATCCATATACATGTCACACATTATTTGTATCTCACCCATTGATGGGAACCATATTAATACAAAAACCAAAAGCCACCATGCCCTAGCCCAGGAAGCACCACCCCTCCGCAGAAAATCCTATGATGTCTGTTGGCCATACGATGAGCTCCTACCCTCACACATCAGGGGGAAATATTTTAACCCAAAAAACCCCTCACTCGGATCTACATAGCCTACACCACCCAAGGACACCCATACACGACCCTCATTTGACCCCATTTGACCCCCACACCCTAAAAAAGGCTCAAAAATATGCAAAAGGGATTAAAATCCCCTAAAAAGAGCCAAAATAGCTCTCATAGGGGATAAAACCCCTCAAAGGAGCCTAAAACCCTCAAAAGAGCTAAAGGTTGAGAGAAAGGGGCTAAAACCCTGACCAGGGGCTTAGAACCCTAAAAAAGATATAAATAGAAGGGTGGGGGTCACTCTCAAATCTTCCCTTCCTTGCATACTGTTATGCTGCCTGAGTGAGTGCCTTGAGACCATTTTCCTCTCAATCCATTCACCCTCCCTCTCATCCATCCTCCCATTGAGCCATAGCTCCCCCATTCTCAAGAGATGTGCTTCTCCAAGCTAGGACATGGTGGCCCATTTCCACCCATAGAAGGTATAATGTTTGTTTTGTGTTGTTTATTTTAGTTTTTTCTAACATATTTTTGCTTGCAGGTGTATGGCCTAACATGTTATTGCAGGTCTCCATTGTTTTCTTACAGGTATTTAGGTTTTCTAACAAGTTGTATGCAGGGTATTGGAGCTAAACCCATAACCTTGTGTGTAGAGGGGTTTTTACATTTATGTTTCATTTTTATTGCACAACCACTAGGAACCCTACCCTTCTGTCCTATAGACGGAAGGTAGCCATTCCTGCCCTGTAGTAAGGGATAAATACCTGCTACACCTACATTTATTCAATTTATCTTTAATGTTGATGAATGGACCAGTACACCAATCTGACACATAGAGATTAAGAAACTCTAATCCATATTAGATGTGAGCCCTAGAATCCAAGTGCGTAATAGTGGATCCCACTACTCTTAGTTTTGGTAAAAAGGATTGTTCTCAACTGGAGATCTACTATCTCTTTTATTAGAATCTAGTTTTTAGTCTTTATGGTGCCATGTTGGTAATGCGTAGCAATGTAATCATCTACAATGCTCCCAAAACCACCCCAACCTCCTCCTTTGAGAAAAACTCATTCTCCCCATTGAGAAAAACTAGTAAGGAAATAGATATCATCCACTACCAATCGGATATTTTTTGCCCCAACACTTTATCAGTATTTGTAGCAAGAGGTTTTGATTATGCAAGTTCTGGCACTTGGAGAAATTTAGTAAGCAATAGTTCCTTAAATCATCAATGGTTTTTGGATCATTTGATATCTTTCTTTCCATTCAATCTCTTTGAATCCTTGCAAACGAACATCATTAAAATTTAGTAAGAAAACTCTTGTGGAAATTTTGATGAATTAGTTTTTGACCTTCATTGTCTTTCTTTTATGCTTGGTTAGGGAAACTTTTAAGGGGAAATTTATCCCATGGGATATTTTTCAACACTCCAATTCGCCTTTTTTTCAAAGGTGATTTTCCCAATTTCGTGGGATATTTTTTCTTATTCTAAAAATCACCAAAATTATCGAAAAACTATATAAAGTCCTTAGAAATTTGAATATTTTTTTTTTTTTAAATTGCCAAACATTTTATGCTTTCAAATTTAAGAATTAGTAAGTTTCGCTGATTTTTACACTTCAAGATAATTATGGATCCTTAAAATTTTCCCTGGCTCGATCATTCCTATTGGCTAGAGAATCGCGACCGTGTAGAAATAAACTTGGTAGGGTGTTCCCAGTAAGAAAAATTCATAGGGAATAGCAAAAACTAAATAGAAATGAAAGATCAAGAGGCTAAGGGCTACATGGATTTTACATATCTAGGTTTCATGGCTCGATGCTCCTCCGAATCCAAACTTGAATTTTCGAAGGGTAAGTGGTCCTCTTCACCCAAGGTAAAATACAAAAGTAAAAATTGGTAAAAAAGAGTCCATACCTTACTATTTTACCCTCTTTTTCACCATTTCCCGTGTCTAATGTTATATCTTTTGGGTACACAACTTTGCACACACTTATTTATTTTCTCATATTTTTTATTTTATTTTAGGAAGTATTTTTGGTCACATATTCTAATAAACACACATCAACATGCCATATTGATTTTTATTATAGGATTGACAAAATGAAAACAATTCCACGTATTGACCCAAGTTGAAGTTTTTCTCAATTGGCATGTAGTGGTCGATTCATCTTTCATTTTTTACCCAATATCTAGTTGAGCTTATGCCTTCGAGTCGATCCCATCATGTTGTAGTAGTTTCCCCTCCATTCCCACCACCAATGCCTTAACATGTTCGATGTGGATTACCCACCATGGGCCACTTTACATAAGCACCTGATTTTCCTTTTAATGCCAATGATAAGTTTCAAGTAGGCCCAAGAGCCCCTTTTCTAGTCTTTCAATGGTATTATGTTTGAAAACTCATATTTTCCTCTCATTACCTATGGGGTTCCCACTTAGTTATTAAATTTTCAATATGCCTTGGTTTACATCCATGCTTTTGCCTTTGTACACACTACATCATTACGTGTTGGTCATTTTTCCTCCTTTATATTTTTAGTCACTTTGTGCTACTTGATGTCCATCAAAATTTTATATTGTTTTAATGGCCTATTTCCTTGGAGGAGACGTCCTTACAAGTGTACACAACTATACCATTACCTTTTTTTCATTGCCATCTTCATAGGCATGATTTTTTCCATTAGAATGTAGGCACACACCCATGTCATGTGTTTCCTCCATTGTACCAGAGCATTCTTTATTTATTTTTTATATTTCCTAAACATGAAAAACACAAAAACATTAAATAAGACAAAAACCAAAAAGGAGGGAAAAGGAGGGAAAAGGATAAAATTTTAAATCACAAAATTGAAATGGAAACAGTTAGTCCTTTTTTCCTTTGAGCACAACACATGTTTGCATCAATCACATTCAATCATGTATCATTTTTCTTAGGAAGTTGTACTATGATTATGGCTTTTACTCCTTCAATTGGTTATACTTCCAATCACTATGGAGCATTCATCAAAGCCTTTGGCATTGGTGGATTTGTTGATGTATTTGTGACTTCATAAGATATTATGATGTTTATTATCATTGTATGTTGTTGTATCCCCATGAGATATGTGTTTTCCTCCTTTTGGGATGGAATTATTGTGTATATACCTTGACGTACAAACTTTGTTGTAAGTCGAGGAAATAGTCCCTAGTGTAACATCATGTTTTGTATTTTTGGAGCCTCTCTAGGAGAAGTAGGCACTGTTAGAGTAAGAGGTCGACCCCAGTCATGTATTGGGATAGTCACTTAAAAGGTATAAATAGGGAGGCATCCTCCCTCATTTATGCACACACTCACTCACTCAAGTTTGCATGAGGGGAGAGAGAGAGACAAGGAGGAGAGATAGATAGCTGCAAAAGACTTCTTTTTATTGGGTTTTATCACCTTGTGATACAATATTTGTGATGGAACTATTCTAAGGAAGTTTGTGTGGTTTTCTCCTTTATGGTTTCCCCAGTGACAATATTTGTGTCTTGTGTATTTTCTCTATCTTGTGTATCTTGTTGTACTTGTTATTCTTTCAGATAAACATCCTAATCAAGCTAATTAGATTAGAAAAATTAACATGGTATCAGATCCTCTCTAAAAGAAGGCATTGTGTAGCAATGGAATCTAGGGATTCCTAGTTCAAGGTCTTTTCTCCATAGATCATCAAGAAAACAGGGTTAGGATAACTCGCCCTAGAGGGGCACATCTTTTGATGGAAGAAGAATAATATTTGAATATGTTTCATTTTTTACCCTCACACTAGTGCTAGGAAAAACTAGGGCACCATGTTTCATAGGCTTCCCACCTCAGTATTCAGAAAAATACCTTGCTTAGAAACTCACTTCAAGGAGGCACATCTTTCTGTCCAAATAGAATCCCCAAACTTCAAGTTTGGAAAACTAGGGTTTCTCTAACAAACCCTAAGTCAACTAGCTCCAAAACCAGGTCGAAAACCTCAAATCGGTAAGATCTAAATATTTTCTATTTCCATTTGAGGTTCTAATTTGAAAAGATAACTCACCATACTCGTCTTGAGGACAAGCTTGGAGGAGCTAATAACTTCCGAGCATGGAAGTACAAAATATCCTTGATCCTTGAAGAGAATGATTTGGATCACTACATCAGTGGAGAAGTTCCATAGACAGAGGGAGATGAGGATAAGGCTACTCATAAGAATAACTTGGTTAAGGAAAAGAGAATCATTGCAGATTCTATTATAGATCAACTCATCCCCCATGTGTCATCCTTCAAGACACCAAAGGAAGTATTTAATGCTTTGACAAAGATGTATAAAGGAAAGAACACCAATCATAAGATGACATTGAGGAACTAAATGAAGAATGTGAAGATACAAAACTCATAGACTATACAATCCTACTTCACAAGGGTTTATGAAATCAAGGAACACCTTGAAGTTGTTGAATAAAATGTAGAAGAAGGAGATATTATGATGACTACCTTAAATGGCCTCCCAATATCAGATGAGTCATTCATTCAAGGAATTTGTGCAAGAAGGAAGTTGATCTCTTTCAGCTGACTTTGAGAAGAATGCACACAAGAAGAAGCTCGACTTGTAAAAAGGGAAGAGAAGATGGGAGAAACTAAAGATCGATATCTCACTATTCACACTAGGAAGGACTATAATAAGAAGAACCACCATCAAAACAAGAAGAAAGATGAGAAACAAAATAAGTTCAGAAAATATCTTCCTAACATTTGATGCTACACTTGTGATGAAAAGGGACACTTTGCAAGAGAATTTCCCAATAGGAAGAAGAGACATCATGTTCATACCACTGAAGATAATGTGCAACAAACAAAAGATTCATAAGAGAGAAGGATAATTCAATTGAAGAGTATGTTTTGATCTTAGCACTTACGGGAACTATCTCACATGGAAGCAATGATTGGTTTGTGTATAGTGGGGCATCTAAACACATGACAGGATACAAAGAATCATTTGTCAATATGTCTGAGTATGAGTCACCTCACAAGGTTAAAGTTGGGGATGATTATCAATACCACATAAAAGGAAGTGGAGAAGCTTCATACAAGCTGGACTCCATAAAATATGTAAAGATGAAGGATTTGCTATATGTTCCCGGATTGAAGAATAATGTTCTCTCCATCTCAGCTCTAGATGCAAAGGGCATGGGAGTTTCATTTGTTGATGGTCAAGTTGTAATGTGGCCTAAAATAAATACAATAGATGATGCAACAATGATTGGATAAAAATACAGAGGCTTGTACAAACCAAATGGACATCCTAAACAAGCATTGGTTCATGAGTCAATAGAACTATGGCACCGAAGGTTGGCACATGTGCACTATAGAGCACTACCAATTGCAAGAAAAGTAGTTTCATGAATTCCAGAAATCCAAGCAAATAATGAAGGAATTTGAAAAGGATGTGCACAAGGAAATAATGAAAAGAAGACATTTCCCGATAGTGAAAGTAAACCTAAAGGAATATTGGATACATTTCACTCATATGTATGTGGCACTATGTCTTCCATCTCACTAAGTGGGTATGTGTACTATGTTTCCTTTATAGATTATTTATCACATAAGACTTGGATATATTTCTTGAAAGGGAAGAATGAAGTATTCAGTAAGTTCAAGTAATACAAAGCCTTGGTCAAGAACCACACTTAAAGGAAGATCGAGACTTTACGGTCAGATAATGGAGGAGAGTTCACCTCAGAATAATTCAAGTAACTTTACAGAGATTCTGAGATTAATATAAAGTTAAGCACTCCATACGATCCTTAGTAGAATGGCAATGTGGAATGAAATAAGCGAACCATAATGGAAGCAATGAAAGCAATGCTACATGACTAGGCTCTTCCAATGCTCCTTTGGGAAGAAGAAGGAAGGAGAGTTGTGTATGTATAGAACCATACTCCTCATCGAGTACTTGACAACAGGACTCCTGAAGAGGATTTCTCAAGAGAGAAACCGAAATTCAACCATCTCAGAATATTTGGATTCCCAGTATACATACATATCCCAAAGGAGAAGAGGACCAATAATTATACTTCTAAGAGGAAGGTTATATTAATAGGATATAGTGATACATCAAAGGACTACCAAATATACTTCCTAGGACTCAAGAAGATCGACATTAGTAGAGATGTAACCTTTGATGAGGACTCGACATACTCTATATCTAGGAGGATACCTATTGAAGAGGTAGAGGAATGTAAAGGAATGAGAGTCATAGGTACAAAAATTAAAGAATCAATTCCAAAAGACCATGAAGATTGTGACATGGCAGAACCAAAAGATCCTATAGAGACACTTCACGAGAAGGAATCCCACAAGAGGAAACAAGCATGGGCACATGAGATCATAAAAGAAGCATAAAGGTATGGAGCTCCATAAGGGATGCGTATAGAAAGGAAAATACCAATTCCTTACAATAGCTATGTGGCCCTACTATTTGACATCATTGACAAGGAACCTTCCACCTAGGAAGAGGCTACAGAAAATAAAGAATAGAAGGATTCCATGATTGAGGAGTATCAGTTGATTATGAATAATGATGTCTAGGAGATAGTTCCAAGACCTGAAAATAAGTATTCATGACTTCAAAGTGGATCTACAAAATTAAGCATGCTACATATGGAAGCATCAAGATATACAAGGAAATATTCATAGCATGAGTCTTCTCAAGTAAAGAAGGCATAGAATACAAGGATATATTTGCACAAGTAGTGAGGTACACTTGCATTGGATGAAGTTATGGGATGGAAGATACATGAAATGGATTTCAATGCAACATTCTTGAATGGTGTAGTCGAGGAGGAAGTGTTCGTAGAACAACCACTGGGATTCGAGACACACGACAAGAAGAATCATCTGCAAATTGATGAAGGCCTTGTATGGATTGAAACATGAACCTAGGACATGGTACGACATGATTGATAGATTCATGATGATATTATGATTTACTAAGAGTATATTTGATTCCAGCCTTTACTTCAAGGTGGAAGGAGGAAGACCAATGATGTTCCTGCTATATGTCGATGACCTGTTCCTAACAGGAGAGGAGGAACTCATTGAAGATGCAAAGAGGTTACTTGATAATGACTTTGAGATCAAATACGTAGGTATGATGCACTACTTCTTAGCCATGGAGGTGTGGCAGAGTGCATATGGGATTTTACTTGGTCGAGGAAATTATATAGTGGATATTTTGAAGAGATTCATAATGCTAGATTACAAGGCGATAACCACACCTATGGAATTGAACTTGAAGCTTATGTGTGATGCTTCATCAGATTTGATTGATGCCACAATTTATCGTCAAATGATTGGCTCATTGATGTACCTAACGAATATGAGACCATACATATGCTTTGTTGTGAACTCCTTGATCTAGTTCTTGATGGATTTGAGACATGTTCGCCTAGTTGCTGCAAAGCATGTATTGAGGTACCTGAAGGGTACAATGGATTATAGGCTCAAGTATGATTAACCTACATGGTTATGTTGATTTGGATTGGGTAGGTAGTTCCACTGATAGGAAGAGCACCTCAAGTTTCTAATTCAATTTTGGATCTGACATGATCTCCTGTTTTAGCAGGAAGAAATATTGCATGGTGTTGAGTACAACTGAGGCAGAGTATATTGCCATTTGCTCGGCTAGTTGTGAGGAAATATGGTTGCAGAAGCTCCTATATGATTTGTTTGATCTCCGTTTAGAAGTGGCATCTTGTATATTCTACAACAATCAAAGTTGCGTGAAGCTATCAGAGAACTCAGTGTTCCATGACAAGTCGAAGCACATAGAGATCAAGTTCTACTATATCACGGATATGGTGTAGAGAGGTGTAGTAAATCTCCGGTTCATGGAAACAGACAAGTAGATAGCCAATGTATTGAAAAATCCTCTAGCAAGAGTGAAGTTTGAGTACTTAGGAGAAATACTTGGTGGGATCCAAAATGAGACCCCTTGAAAGAGGGACTGATGATTTATAGCATAGTTAGAGATACAAGTTGTCTTGGTGACATAATCAGTCTTGTAGGTTGTCCTCAGAAGTAATTAGTCATAGTGAAGCTCGTAGGTTAGTCTTGGTTTTAATCATTCTTGATGTGTTTCTATGCTAGAATATGACAAGAGACCAGAAGATGCATATGCATGAGATCTCACATGGGAAATGAGACAGGTTGTCCAAGCGTAAATAGAGATTACTGGTATAGTACGTAGTTTTCTCGGATGTAACAAGTCATGTAGGTTGTCCTCTGATGTAATAAGTCCTGGTGAAGCTCATAGGTTATCCTTGGATGTAATTAGTCCTGGTGCCAGTTATCTAAGTGTAAATAGAGATTCCTGGTGTAGTACGTAGGTTGCTCGAATGTAATTAGTCATGTAGGTTTTCTAGAGTGTAAAAGGGGTCCTGGCGTGGTACATAATTTGCTCGGACATAATCAGTCTTGGAAGATTGTTCGAATAGAAAATATACTGAAGGTATGTTGTTTGGATATAATAAGTCCTTGAGGTTGACATGAATAGAAAATATCCTAGCATGCTACGCAGGTTGTTTGGTCGTAATCAATCCTTGTATGTGTGTGTTCCCATGTATGAGATGACGAGGTCACAAGGAACTTGATGTGCACCTGGGAAGTTATCCTATGTTGGTAGAACACAGGTTGACCATAGAGAGACGTTATGCACTTGGTGTGCTCCTAGGCGATTCTTGCATAGTGGTAGATGTAGGTTAGACCCTGGCATGTTCCTATGTTGGTAGAAGGCATGTGGTATGAATATGGGTTGTGCTCTGTGTGTTTTATATTATTTTGTGTAGGACAAAGAGATGACATGGATACGATGAGATGACGGTATGAGACATAGGTTATTGTTGTGGAAATGTAAAGAATGGTATTGGGATGTACCTATGTGAGGGATTTCTTGTAGATATGATGAATACCTAGATGAGGACTAGGCCTACGCCCAGCATGAAAAAAGGTTGGCTTTGTAGAAACTTTCGATGATAGATAGTACCATTTGATGATCGACGATAAGATGAATATATAAGAAACTATGATGACGACTCTATGATGATGACTGGACCAGATGTGTTGATGTCTGTGGAGAGAGAGAGAGAATACCTTCCTAGTTAAGAGGGAGTGTTCATGTATTTGTAACTTCAGAAGATATTATGATGTATATTATCATTGTATGTTGTCTTACCCCCATCAGAGATGTGTTTTCCTCATTTTTGGATGTCATTATTGTGTATGGACCTTGAGGTACAACCTCCGTTGGAAGTCGGGGAAATAGTCCCCGGTGTAACATCATGTAATGTATTTTTGGAGTCTCTCTTAGAGAAGTCAACCCTGTTAGGGTAATAAGTTGGCCTCGGTCATGTATTTGGTCAGTCACTTATAAGGTATAAATAGGGAGGCACCCTCCCTCATTTATACACACACTCACTCACTCATGTTCGCATGAGGAGAGAGAGAGAGAGAGGCAAGGATGAGAGATAGACAGCTGCATAAGACTTCTTCTTATTGGGTTTGATCATATTGTGATACAATCTTTGTGACATAGCTATTATGAGGAAGTTTACGAGGTTTTCTCCTTTATGGTTTCCCTGGTTAAAATCTTTGTGTCTTTTGTATCTGCTCTATCTTGTGTATCTTGTTGTATTTTTTATTCTTTTAGATAAAGATCATAATTAGGAAAATTAGATTAGAAAAACTAGCAGGATTTCATTGGTCTATTATTACCTAAGTCGTGTGTTTCTTGGGTCCATTATGCACCATGCTACATGTTAAAGGAAAGTTTGTTACAAAACCTATGTTGGTCATTATTCATATATACTTGACCAATTGTTGACATAGTTCTATTGACAGGGGTTCACTTCGCACTACTATAGACAACTATTGACACATACTCCCTAAACATCGACCCAAAAAGGATTTACCCTTTCTAGCAACACCTACGGAGTAGGTGCAATCTCTCCCAAGATGTCTGAGGGAGGTTTGAAGTAACCAAGTTCCGTAGTGGGAAGAGGAATCCACACTATCTCTTACCCAATCACAACATTTCCTAGAAATCCAGGTTCATAACCATTCTATTAACCATATATACTTATCATCTCCATTTGCAATCATAATTACCCAGATTTAAATAAACAAAGACATCAACATACATTAAATCAATAAACACGACAATAGCTCGCATTATTCACACTTAAATGGAAACCATAGATGTAGCATAACCATTCATTGACTCGTCTCATACATCACAGATTTAACCCAATTGATGTGGAAAACACATAATTCAGAAACAACACATTCCATGGAACTAAGACATTACAACTAAAAATGCAAAAATGTCAATAAAATTCACTTCATAAGATAAAGTCTTCATACCATCAATACCAGAAATGAACAACAAAAGACAAAGAACATTCCTCATTTGTTGACATAGTTCTGTCAACAGGGGTTCACTTTGCACTATTGTAGACAACTATTGACACAAAATCCCTAAACATCGGCCCGGAAAGGATTTACCCTTTCCAGCAACACCTGCGAAGTAGGTGCAGTCTCACCTGATATGTCTGAGGGAGGGCTACAGGAACCAAGTTTCCGCAGTGAGAAGAGGACTTCGCACTATTTTTTACCCAATCTCAAAATTACCTAGAAATCCAGGTTCATAACCACACTATTACCCAGATCTACTTATCATCTTCATTTGAAATCACAATTACCCTGATATAAATCAACAAAGACATCAACATACATTAAATCGATAAATACTACAATAGCTCGCACCATTCACACTTAAATGGAAACCATAGATGTAGCATAATCATTCATCAACTCATCTGATCCATCGTAGATTTAACCCAACTAATGCAGAAAACACATAATTTAGAAACAACACATTCCACAGAACTAAGACATTACAACTAAAAATGCCAAAATGCCAATCAAATTCACTTCATAAGACAGACTCTTCATACCATCAGTACTAGAAACGAACCACAAAAGACAAAAAAAATTCCTCGGTCGATTAATCCTAGTACGGAATATAGATGCCTTTTTTATTTACAATCCTAACTCTAATTATAGGCTCACTAGGCCATTACAAAATGGCCCACTTGACCAATATCTAACTAACTCAAACAAAATTCTAGTTTGTCAGTTTCTTCCTCCGTTACGGTTGACTTTTGTCTTTTTCGACACCCTCCTTGTCAGTGGTGGCACCACACTTTGCTCCAATCCCTTTCCAACACCAATCATGTCTTCTTTCCCCATGTTAGTATACAATGATGGTTCTTCACAACTTTAGTACCAACAAATACAATCAAAATCTTGATCTTTGTTTAGTGTTGGTTGATGTGGCGTGCCTTAATGTCCTCCTTTCAACGTACCTCTTCTTATCAATGCCAAATCATTTTCTATGAAGGTAGTATAGGAACCCTGACAATACCTTATAACTTGTAGTCATTAGTGGAAGGATTCCTTAATATCGACAGTGGGTGTACTTCAATGATCACTGATCATTTGATTCTACAAGTGTTTGACGTTAGTTCCTTTATTCACACTTGCTATATTGTACTTTGGACCTTGGAGCCCATATTCATTGTCGATGAATTTCCTCTTGTCTGTTAATTGTATACATCAATTATTAGTGATCAAACAACATTTTAACATGCTCAACTTCAATTCATTTATTATCATGTTGTATACACATACTATCATTGTGTTTTTGTATTGAATACTTTTGGAACAATAATATAATCGTGAATAGAACCCCTCTTTGATACCAAATTCCTAAGTTGTGCAAGATACACCTACCATGTTTCAAGTACTTTCAAGGCTATCAAAAGTTGCACTTCTCATATTGCTAGTTTTTGGTACTGATGTACTTTTTGGCATGGATACACTGTGTATTTTCATAGCCATGCTTGTTTATTGCTAAGTATGGGTATGCCCACCTCAGGGAATCTATTAGATTTTTGTGTGCAGGTACTTGCTAAATCCTTTGTTTTTTAGTTCTCCTCCTGAACACATTGACCATATTTATGGATTATTTGACTTAATGTATTTCAACCATATACTCCATTTTTACCTCACACATTAGGATCATATGCTATAATGACATTTAAGGATCTTGATGATGAAGGCTTAAAGTGGACTTCAAGACACCTTCAAGACCAAAAATAAAATCTTAAATAAAGAAATTTGTAGTAAATTGGAGACTGATCACTACTTTTCCCAAGGAGAAGTGAAATCAGTCACGACATTGAACTTAAAAGGAATGACCATACCAATTTGGTAGCTGCATTGAACTCTTAACTCATAACTAGGTCTCCAAATTAAGAAAATTAGTAGTGATTAGTGCACAATGAGTTAAATAGAAGTTCAAAATTTGCATGGAAGGGACTTGTAATGCATGCAAAGCATTCTTTTTGGAATCATCACCCAAATTAGACCTAGTGAAAAATTGTAAATGAGACCTATAGAGTGCAGATATAGAGGTTGGCCAAGGTTAACCAAATGTTGAAGAGCAATATTATATCTGAGAGCAAAATGATTTCATTGCTTAGATCTTTTGATTGAGGTTAAGACAAAAGGAGGGACTTAGACTCTAGAGAAGGGAAATACAACAATCATGACCAAAAGATTGTAAGTACTATCTTCTTCCTAATGATATATACAAATCGATTCACTTACCCACCCCAGACCCTCAAGATATGTATCATGTGTTTTTGGAGCAATGAATAGAGTAGTTTCTTTATGCATGGTTTCTATTTGTTAAAAGGAAAGAGGAATTTTATTTTTTTTTTTTTTGCAATTCTGTTCACAACATTTGGGAGAAGGAACCCGAATACAAGGATCCAAGCTCAAGAACGTTATTAGACAAACTTCATTAACAAAGTGAACTTTACTTTCTTCTTGAAAAAAAAAAGATTACCATGCATGTAGAATTTAGGGAAAAGTATAAGTAATTTCTTTTGTTTATCTATTGATGAACCTAACCCACTCATCAGGGAAGTCACTTCTCTTTTCATCTTTGTGATGCTTCCCCCTCAATCCTCTTACATTAATAAAAAAAAATACATCAAGAAACTCCTCAGGAGGCTCATCCTACTTTAAGGACCCAAAAAATGAGTCTTTTTCGGCCCTAGAAAATTTCATGTCATGCCTTTTCCTGAGCATGTTTCACAGAATACTTCCACCCAACGTTTGACCCACTCACATCCTTAATCAAATCTAGGGCAATACCTACAGTCTGAGCATAGGCCATGGACTGAGACCAATATTTCAATATATATGGACCCCTGCCCCCCGCCCCCCCTTAGACTAAGACACTGAAACCTTGAGCCCACAAAATTCAAAGGAGGGCACAATTCTTGTGAGAAAACAAAATCACCACAGAGCCTCAACACTAACTCATCACCCTAAAGATCCTGATAGTGAAGATCATACCCAAGTTTGTTATCTTCTTCAAGAAAATATTTGCTCAAATAAAGTAATGGAATACAAATGATAGGACCCAAATTATTACTATCCAAACTAGCATCGAAATTCAATATCTTACCAGAAGTATTGACTATGATAAGTTTTTCCAACCAAGGGAACTCCCAATTGTCCAATTGGGAAGAGGATAATTTGATATCTACCATTTGTTGTCAAGTTTCCACACCCCCTTAATTTGAATACAAAGGGATATGGTGATCACTAACCACGATATCCTTACCACTATGTTTCTATAAAATGAACCACCCAACTTCAGAGTTGTTCCCATAAAAGTTTACTTGAATCTACAATGGTTGGGTTATCTCCTCCTGCTGAGGAGACTCCTTTTTAGTATAAATTTATTGTTTGGAAATTTATTTAGGAATCCATATTTGTTGTCTAAATTTATTGTTATAGTAAGCCAAAATGTGGCCATATGCATGGCACCTTGTGCATTAAAATGGAACATTTATTTAGTCTAGTGTTTGAATGCAAGTTGGATCCCTAACCACCAGATGCATTGAATCATAAATAATTTTACTAAGATATACTTCCATTGGAATTCATGCCATAGACTTTTAGGACCCAAGTAGACAACATTGATCCATAGCAACAAATGTCCCAAGCATTCTCCCAATATATTTCAATCATGCTTCCATCCAAAAATCTAACGACAGTCAAGGTATCTTGACCCAAATGGGAGAGATAATCATAGCTTCACCCCTAAGGAAAAAATGGGATGCCAAAGTTTTAATGAAAACAAATTCTTCCCAACCAACCAAACACGCCCCAGAATCTTCTGTGCTTCCTTCTTCTTCATAAATACCAAAACCAAACTATCCCTTATCTAATGCATGTATGACAGGGATCACACCCACCAAAGGAGCCCAACACTCCTGCACCCACTTTCTAAGTGCTTCTAAATTAACACTTTGAACACAAAGTTTCCTCATAATTGGTTGACCTTTTAAATAGTTTATGTCTATAATGGAAACACCAGCTCCCACCACCAAGGAAAGGTCATTGCCACGTGACTACACCATCTGCTTGTGCTTTTTAGGTTCCACCATCGAAGAAACCAAGCACACATTGAGAAAGTTAAACAAGTTTAATTTTGAGCCAACAAAATCCCCAATCATACCAAACTCGATATTTAAACCCATCATTCCAAGTTGTCGATATGATACCTGCAAACGTCCAAATGGATGATTGGAAAATACCTCCCACATGACTTTCCTCATCAAATGCACATACATAGATACGTCGGACGTGGAACATACATTAGTCCCACCATAAAGTGTATCCATGTCAGCCCTAGTCACAGAGGTTGAAAGATCTTGATATGACACATTATACGATTCAAGATTGTGATAGGACCCTTTACCGCATTTGGAGAGCCCATTCAACATTGCCACATCCTCCACCTTGTTATCTGCATGTCGATCCTCTACACAAACAATTAAATCTGTGTCGATTTCACTACTACCCTCACACTCCACCAACCTCGATGTATTACCCATTGCAAAAATATGCAAAGCACTAGTTTGAACCTCATCGCCCCAGTCTCCCATCCAACCCTAGGACTTTCACACTTTTCCTCCAAATCTAGATATGTTACTATATTATGCGCATATCAGACCTCTTAATCCATTTCCTTTCTTGCTCAAAGTCATCGAATATAATTATATGATACCCAAATTTATGGGAATAAGGAACTAAGAAACCTCTTTAGATATATACAAAAGTCTCCAAGTTACATATATCATTAAGTCATAGTTTATCCTAGGATTTGAGACATCTAGAAACAACAATTGAGGGTTACTACTCAAGGGGTATGCCTACCCTTCCAATCTTACTATAAAAGACCAAATATGTCAATTTTTTTGAAATATTAAGCTACAAGTTCTCTCATTCACATAGGGTATTTCCAAACCTTAAAAGCATCATAAGATTATACCCCAATGAGACAATGTGAGCTTCATTACCAATCTTTAATAATGGGTTGTTCTCTTTAAATTCCTATGAGCTCCCTCATATCTACCTTGTGATATTAAAATCAAGTAGTAGTTTCTATTGGCTCATAAAATTTTAAGTTCTTTCAAATTTTAAAATAAAAAGAACAGGCCAGAGTTGGATCAAAAGTGCGAGCAACTAGAATATCTGGGTTGGTTGGATTGTAAGGGTTTGTATGATTCGTTGGAGTTCTTTTAAAATAAAAAGAATACGCAAGAGTTGGATCAAAAGTGGTAGAAACTAGAATATCTTTGTTGGTGGGGTTCTAAGTGTTTGTATGATCCATTGGAGTTCCATGAACATATTGGAAGACGATGTTCTTTATCATCAAATTAAGCATTTACTTCAATTTAATAATTTTTTGATTAGAAAGTATGGGATTTCATGATTCATAATTTTATATTAGTTTAAAATATTATAGATAAACATTATTTTAATGTAAATGATTTGCTATGGACAATATATGTAAACTCTATTTATATGTTTGAAATATTTATTGTTATTAAGATAAACATATTTTTTTTAATTAATGGTTCACCATTAACGATGTTTTACTTTTTTATTTTATAAATTTAATTAACTTTAAAGCTATGTAAAATTAAAGAATAAATAAACTAACTTTATAGAGTTAAAATGGTAAGAAGGATTAACAATTATGCCACATAATGAAACACATTAATTTTGAATGAAAGGAAAATTAACTATTATTGTTTCCACGATAGTTTAACCCAATTATTATGCAACTTACTATATTAATTTTCCTATATTTAAGTTCATGTAGTTCATGATCTTTTTTAGTTAATCAAATTACTAATTAGTGTTCAAAAGCGGTCTTAGTAGTGATGCATTTGAGAATTTTAAAAGAATATTGAATATAAATATAAATATAAATTATAGATATTTTTAAAAATTAAAATGTTTTTTCTTATATTTAATGTATTTTGTTAGTAAAAATAAAAACATTTCATTATATATAAATAAAATATATTGTATAGAGAATAGTATCTAGTTATATTTGATCTATGTCAACTTAGAACAATTTTGTCTTCTAAATTATATTCTTTTTGTTGCTTATTTTGGAGACACTATATATTTGCATGTGAGCATCAATAATAAGAATAATACCCACAACTCCACCTTTTAATAGATTACCTTGTGAGGCTCCATCAAACAATGCCTAACTTTTGTGGATCTATCAATGGTAAACTCTCTGATGATACATTGCTTGATAGGAGCCTTATCTTTTAGAAAGAGTTTGAGGATAGCTAAATATTTTCTCCCATAAACTTCTGAGGGTATATGAGCATCCTAAAAAATAGCCTTGTTCCAAGAAAACCATACCTTCCACATGACAATCACTGGTAAAGCCTGAAAATCTAGGTATTCTTCGTTGTGTAGACAAGTCGAGAAGGCATCCTTTATATAAAATTGGAGTCACAACAATCTAAGAAACAAGACATAAACTCGCAATAGATTTCACAGATCAATTTTACTCAAAAATGACATGAAACAATGAAATTAGGAGTTGTAGTTGTATATTTTCTTATCATTTACAGAAGTAGTGATACAATGCAATACAATGGCATAAAGATACATACAATTCGAATCCCAAATAGGTCATTCAAATTAATTACATGAGAGTGGCTTACTTGTTAGTTAAACATCACTCGACACATCAGTTAACCACTTAACTCAACCTTAATTGACTCTAATTGACTCGGAGGAAGTTTAGATTGAGTTTAATTGAACAGAACTCAATTGCATGCCAACCTGTAGGTGAGGGCGCCTATCTGACTTTAGTTAGGTGAGATGAAATGAAATGCACTGAACTGAGCCACGAAAAGTAGGTGGAGGCACCTTTAATCACTCCCGTTAATCGAAATTAACCCAAAATAAGCTAATTGATGAGGAAGTCGCCTTTGTAGCTCCAATTTAATTGAAAGGTAGGTGAAACAACTTTCAGTTAACTGAATGGGGCACATATGTCATGCAGATAAACCCATATTTTCTCCTATATCGAAGGAGGAGGCCCGGTTAGTCTCACTGATTGAAGGGGAAGACTCAGTTAGGCTCCCTGATTGAAGGAGGATGATCAAGTTGATGATATAGTCACATATTCGAGTTAAGAAATTAGGATAAGTGGTAAATTATGCCAAATAATCCAAATAATGATGTTTGGTTGGATAATGACTCCAACACCCCCTTAATATAAACTCATGTGGAGGAGTAAGAAAAAGATAGGGCCCCGACAGCAAAGGCCATAAATCACCCTTTACAAAAAATAACTCTAAAATGCTTAAAAAATTCTAAGTGAGGAAAAGAGGAAAAACCCCGTGGGAAGAAAACCCCCCCCTCAAAATGAACACTAAATAATTAATCTGAATCCACCATGGAACTCACCCTCAATAGTGAACGAAGGATCTATTATGTCATGCACAAGTTCTCTGATGTAGTGCATGTGGATCTCGATGTGTTTGGTTCTCTATCTCTGAACCGGATCTGTCAAGATATTGATAGCACTTTAATTTTTTTTTAAATGACAGTAGATGAAGTACTACCAATATCAACCTCGAAAAAAATACCTTGCAGCCAAACTACCTGTATGCATGCATTCACTGCTCCCCTTTACTCTGCCTTTGTTGAAGAAAGGGCAATGGCAGCCTGTTTTTTTCTTGACCAGAAAATAGCCCAGCACCAAACATGAAAACATATCCGGAAGTAGACTTTGTATCTATGGTATCTCGTTCCCAATCAGAATCTGCGAATCCTACCAAGTCTAGTTTAGAATCAGCAGCATAGTGAATGCCATAGGATCTAGTACCCTGCACGTACTATAGAATCCTCTTGGATTCCCTCCAATGAAGTTCATGAGGCTGATTCAGATATCTTTATACATCATTCATGACATAACAAATTTCAGGCCTTGAATGTGTCAAGTAGAGAAGGCTTCCGATCAACTGACAATAGAGAGTAGAATCCACCTGTGGAGTAGTATTTCCCTCTTCGAGACTACTTCCTAGGAGGAATGGGAAAGGTGTTGCCATACAATCAGCCATATTAAACTTGATTAACAGGCCTGAAGCATATTTGGATTGTGTCACCATAATACCATCAAAATCTTGAGTTATTTCTAGCCCAAGAAACTGCCTGATCAGCAAGCCTAGATCACTCATCTCAAAAGCTTCATGTAAAGCAGTTTTTATAAAGCTAATTGAAGCAAGGGTGATTCCTGTGATTAATATATCATCAATATACAGAACTATAATCAGACAATTACCTTCATATTTCTGCAAGTACAAATTTGGATCATACTTACATCTTTCAAAATTTTGTCAGAGAAGAAAATAATCCATTTTGGCATACCAAGATCTTGGGGCCTATTTTAAGCCATATAAGGATTTATAAAGCTTACAAACCAATGATAGATCTGATGTGTAGCCTTCATGATTATTCATGTATATCTCTTCTTGTATGAATCCATGAAGTAAAACACTTTTTAAATCCATATGGTGCACCTCCCAATGCTTGGATGCAGAAATGGCTAAGACTAGCCAAATAGAATCCATGTTTGCCACCGGTGCAAAGGTATCAGTGTAGTCCAATCCTTGGACTTGGGAGAAGCATTTTTCTACCAGTAGTGATTTATATTTTTAGGTTAATCCATATACATCAACCTTTTTCTGATAGACCCATTTTCATTTAACAAGTTTCCTCCTAGGTGGAAGGGAAACTAGCTCCCAGGTTGCATTTTTTCGGAGAGAGTTGAACTCTTCATCCATTGCAGCTTGCCATCGAGGATAATTACGAGCATTATAATATGACTTATTATCAGATACAATCATCAAGTAGAATTTCTCATACAACAAATAATCATTGCAATAAAGAGCAATACCTGCTCTTTGAAAATATTGTCGAGTTCTCCTTGGATCGGTAGGGTTTCCAACATTTAACTCGACAGAAGAGAGAGTCTTTTCAGCCTAGTTTGGTAGATGAGTGGGATCATTAGGATATGATTCAGAACCTGATTTTTAATTATCACTGATATCATACATCATATCTGAAATATCGGATCTCACACTTTCATTTTCATCTCCATAATCTTCAGAAGAAGGACAGGGAATTTCGGCAGTTTCTTCCTCTACTAGTTTCAAATATTGGAGAGGTTCTTCGAAGAGGACACTTCTCTCTATGAGTATTTTTTTTTTTTATATTCAATATTTTGTATCCCCTTTCTTCCTCAGGATACCCAATCAATATGTACTCAACACTCTATGGTTGCAAATACTTTCTCTTATCTAGTGGAATTCGAGCCCAAGTAGTGAACCCAAAAACTCTGAAATTGGACACATCTGGTTTGTGACTAAAGTATGCCTCGAAAGGTATTTTTCCTTTCATGGATGAATGTGAAACCCTATTAAGAATGTAGGAAGAAACATTCATGGATTCAGCCCAAATATTTGCATCCAAATCCTTAGGCTCAAGCATACAAGTTGCCATTTCTTTCAGTACCCGGATTTTCCTTTTCGCTACAGCATTTTGCTGAGGTGTGTAAGGAATGGTGTGCTGAATATTGATTCCACTTTGAGCACAATTTAAGAAGCTATGATTTGGTGTACTCACATCCATTATCATATATGGATATTTGATCTTTCTCCCAGTAGGATTCTCAATGAAAGCTTTGAAATCTATGAATTTTTCAAGAACTTCTGACTTCTTTTTGAGAAAAAAAAACCATGTAAATCTTGAAAGGCCATCTATGAAAGTAAGCGCATACCTTGAATCATTCATGGAGGTTGTAGGAATTGTACCATTGATATCAAAATGGATCAGCCCCAAAATACATGTATCTCTACTTGTTTTTCCTCGATCAAACTTACGCTCAGGATGCTTGTCGACTATTCAGCATCCCTTGCATATCCCTTTTGAGGATTTGATTACTGAAAGGCCTTCCACCATGGAATCCTTTTGTAGCAGATGCAAATATTTGTATTTTATGTGTCCAAACCTTTCATGCCACATCCGTCTAACCTCATTCCCATGAGTCAGAAGGGCGTATGGCTTTGAATCAGGAACATAGTTAGAAAACTCATAGGTCTTAGCAGAGTGATTTTCTTTCCCTACAGCAATGAGTTTTTTATGCTATCTATGAGATATCAACATAATTTGGGTTTCATGTAACTCTTTCAGGAAAACCTATGTGTGTCATTTGATACACAAAAAACAAGTTTGAAACTAAAGAGGGCACATATAGAACATTTTTGAAGCTTCCATGTTCTAGTTGGACATTACCTTTTCCTTTTGATGAGATTTGAGAGTAATATCCCATGTGAATGGAGATGGTGTTGTCGGAATCCAATGATGTGAAAGAATCCTTGCATGAAACTATATGATTCGAATCTCTAGAGTCAATGAGGAGACATTTATATTTCAAAACATTATCCATTAGTGCATGGCCTCTTTCAGGTTAGTGAGTCCGGTCTCCAACATCCTTATTCCTTGTGCCTTTTGGAAGAGTAATGTTGTTTTTATCTAGGATAAGGGACATTTGGTAAATTTTTCTCTTCATGCAATAGATTTCATGATGAAATCCTCTTCCACAGTAAGAGCACTTGGTATTTTATTTTCCCTTTTGCTTGTTCTTCCTTAAGCCTGAGGGCTCATCCAACTACTGATGTTTCTCCTTCTTCTTGGGAGGGTCAAACCTTGTCCTCTCTTTCTTTTTATTTCCTTTAACATTCCAAACCTTGGTTCCTCCAAAAAACAAATCTTGATCTTTATAGGATATTAAGATTCCCATTTGCCCAAGCTTATCATTCTCATTGGTGAGAGATTCAATGAATGCATTCAGGGTCGACTCTTCCAATTTGGAATTGTAAGCTTTTAGGTATGGAAAGTATACACAAAAATAGAGTAGTCTGGTTCAAGTTTCAAAAGGATAGAAAGGATGAGATGATCATCTTCCTTATCAACTTCACATTGATTCAATTTCATCACAAGGTGCTTAAAGTTAGTAAAGAAGTCATTCATTGTCTCAAAATTGCTCGGATTTAGATATATCAGTTCAGTATCCAACTGATAGATTCTCAAATCATCTTGTTTGTAAAAAAGAGTAGCAAGTTGTTCCCATATTTCCTTGGGATTCTTCAATCCATGGAGGCGGAAAATAAGGTCCTTTGAAATGGAGAGGCACATAAAGCCATATGCTTCATCAAGTTTGTTCCAATATTTTACTGTCTCCGCTAATGCATTCGGCTCTTTCTCTGTGTCCATGGTGACTCTATAGAGTCCTTTGGAGTGAAATTTAATCTCAATATTCTCCTTTCATTAATGATAGTTGAAAGGCGTGAGAATATTGCTTGAAGAGGATTCCATTTGTAGTTGTAGCAAATGTAATTGAAGTGCTTGAGAAACCTGTAAATCACACAAAACAAATAAAATAAGGTCGACAAACTACACTTTCATAGTTTTCTTCACACCTGTCTTAGTTAATCAAGCAATTTCGATCAACAATTCTAGTTTATCCAGGAATTATGTGGTAAAATTTCTACTTCTGGTGTAGAGTTGGAATGATTTTGAGCAATTTTTCTCAAATTTCTTCATAGATCCAGCAAGAAACCTGTAGAAGAATTGTCTTGTCCTACCATGGCTATGATACCATATAAAATTGGAGTCACAAAAATCTAAGAAACAAGACAAAAAATCACAATAGATTTCACAGATAAATTTTACTTAGAATGACATGAAACGGTGCAATTAGGAGTTGCAGCTGTATATTTTCTTATAATTAACAAAAGTAATGATACAATGCAATACAATGGCATAAAGATCCATTCCATTCGAATTCCAGAGAGTTCATTTGAATTGATTACATGAGAGTGGCTTACTTGTCAGTTAAACACCACTCAGCACATCGGTTAACCACTTAACTCAACCATAATTCACTCTAACCGACTCAAAGGCACTTTAGACTGATTCTAACGAAATAGGACTCAACTTCATGCCAACAAGTAGGTGAGGACGCCTATCTGGCTTCTGTTAGGTTAGATGGACTGAACTTCAGTAAAATGAGTCACCAAAAGTAGGTGTAGGTGACTTTAATCACTCCAGTTAACTAAAATTAACCCAAAATAGGCTAATTGATGAGGAAGGCGCCTTTGCAACTTAACTGGAAGGTAGGTGAAACAACCTTCACTTAACTTAATGGGCACATATGTCATGCATATCAACCTAGATTTGATCATATATTAAAGGAGGAGGCTCAGTTAGTATCCCCAATTGAAGGAGAAGACTCAGTTAGGTTCCCTGATTGAAGGAGGATGATCCAGTTGATGATGTAGTCACATATTTGAGTCAAGAACTTAGGATAAGTGGTAAATTAGGCCAAATAATCCAAATAATGTTGTGTGGTTGGATAATGACTCCAACACTTTAGTAGTAACTCATGCCAATGGAATTTGATACCTTTTAATATGGATATATAGCTCCAAATGTTGTGAATATATGGATAGTGTATGGAAATGAGATCAATTGTTTCACTATTGGAATTGCATAAAGGACACCAACTTGGTCCTATCCAATATCAGAGGGTCATGATCTTTCAGGTTGGGATAACTCTGTGTAAATCCAACCAAATAAAGAGCTTCATTTTTATAGGACATTGTAAACACCATATGATATTGTTCCACCATGGAGGTCCAGGATGTTCATCCTCTTCCCGTATACCTAGATATCCCTATCTAGGAGTATAATAGCTTCCATCAGCACTTTTCTCCCAATATAGTTGATCTTCTAAATCTAAAAGATGAATGTGAGAGTCCTTCAATTTTTTATGTATGATTCTTGGATTTTCAAATCCTCAATCCTCAGATCGCAGTCCCTAGCATTCAACCATTTCTACCTAAAGCTTATTGGATTCATACCCATTCGAATATCACCCGAATGTAGAATGTTATTGTTCAGTAAACTGGTCTTGATATGTTCAGGGAGAGTATAATTCTTAGGACAACAAACCTAGGGGTCTCGGCAAATCCGAACATGTCTTATATTACCCACCTTCCTTTGAAGGAAACTTCTAGTAACATTAAAAGATTTTAGATGAGCACACCAAATAGATGAATTTGCAAACGATTTTCTTATCAAGTCTCCGAATCCATTCTTCAATTGAAGACATACAAATACATGATTTTATAGGTACCGTGCAAGAGGTGCTTCACATAACTAAAATCAAAATAATTCCAACAACTATTCTCAAGGTGGATCTTACGAAGGAATTTGATCGAGTTAACTAGTTATTTATCATATTTCTCCTTTTGTTGGGTGTTATATCGTCTAGATTAATTCACCTAATATTTAATTATCGACCTGGGCTGGTAGGATTAGAGTTGACACAAAATATATGTGAATCTAGAGGGGTTCGTATGGTGTCGTGGAAATATTTTAACAAACAAAAGATCAAAAGATCTTTCAAAATGAAAAACTGAGTTAAAATCCTAAGAATTCAACTATTAAGGTAATTGAACCGAAACATAATATTAAACTAAATATTTGAAAATTTATTTCATAAGAAAATAACTTTAGACTGAAAAGATATTCTCAACAACCAACTTTTCAAATGGGAAACTGGGATGCAAGAAAGGCCTAATTCATAAATAAGTAGAAAACTTAATAAAGAAAACTTGATAAGAGAAGCATGTAGAAAACTTAATAGGAATGGCTTTTGATTCTATCCTACGAGTCTCTTTCGGTAATTAGAAAAGGAGCAGTCTACAATATACTGGTATATTTTCCTTAGGAAAACACATCTAACACTAAGTTTTACATACAAATGGATAAATCAATCCAAAGGCATGAGCACAAAACAATACAACAGTAAAAAGAATCAGAAACACTCTCAAGAAACAAAACATAACATAGCTCAAAACATGTTCAAGGTGAAAAGAGGTAGGGATAAGGATAAAACTTTAATAAATAACCTAAAACAATCTAACTTTAACTTCAATGTTAAATAGAACTATCATCTATCTATTTCAGTCAAAGCATACTTCAAATACTAAAGAAACAGAACTTAAAACAATTTCAAAACACATTAAAAACACTAAAAACGAAACTATGGGCTGAATGACAGAATGAATTACATGTCCGAAAGGGGTGATTGAATGAGAGTTCAAACAGGTTGTCCAAATGACAGTCTGCACAATTAAAATAACAGAAAAAACAACCTAAATGATCTAATCTTCAGCTGAATTTATGCACATGTAAATACAATGCAGGGAGGCAATAAATAAACCTACTTCATGATCAAATTCGACAGTGAAATAAAATTAAACAAATTCATAAAAATAAATCATTGCGTATTAAGAAACAATACTGAACTTTAACTTGAATGATTTTATAACATAAAGGAAATAAATAGAATTGAATCTATTCTAACAAAAGAAACCTGTTCTATCTACTTGCAAATAAATTGAACAGTAAAGCTGAAAATGAAATGACTGAAAGTACATTGAAAGCAAACTATGCATGAAACTAACTATTTACCTTCAAAAATAAAATGCATTATAGGAAGCAAATGAAATAAACGTTTACATTAATTTAATAACAACAGCAAACTAGAAATTAAACTAACTAAAAAGAAAGAAAGGTAACAAAACTACAAGAAAAGAAACCTCTGGTTGATGAGGGGCCCTCTCAGCAATCAGGGGTTGTGCCTTGTTAATGCTTACTCGAATGCAATCATAAACATAAAACATACAACTTCTATTAAAAATATGGAACAAAAGTACAGAGTTCTTATCTTCAGAAAACGACTGTCTAACTAATGAAATGATCAACTCTTTAGCTCTGCACATGGGGACGTTTATATACAATGTTTACAGAGATGATCAAGTTGAACCTTTAGTGGTCGACTTCTCTCTAAATTTATTCAACCATTACTGCAATCGACTGATCAAACACCAATGCACAACACCATTCCTTCTTCAGCGCAAACGGATCTCTTCAGTGTGCATGATGTGGCATACAGATCCTTCTTTAGCATGGCTGGTGGTGTGGTGTTGGACATAGGAGATCATGCTGGTGATTCTTCTAGAATGTGAACCATTGCATAAACCAAACGTGTGGACTGATGGTGTGGTGTCGAGAAGAGGCAGTGTGATGGCTAGTCTTCTAGAGCATGAGCCATGCTATCACCCATACATGTTGACGATAAATAGTTTGCAAAACCATTTCATGCTTTAACACTCGGAATCTGTCTTCAATAGCACGTAGTCTGGTTAGCGATCTGGACGGTAAGCTGGAAAGTGAGCTGGATATGCTCTACACATATCTAGCTGAATGCATTGTTTGTTTGTTGGCATGCTAAGGTCTGAAAAATCAATCATGTGCTAACATTTTAATGCCTGGAAACCTGCCAATGAATAACATGCAGTCTAATTAGCGAGTTGGATGGTAAGTTGTACATGCTACACGCATATTCGACTGAATGCATGTCTATTCGTTAATTTTTTCAAAATATTATATAACATGCAGACAAATATGCACATAAATTAATATATCAAATGCGCTTCAAACAATGTAATTCTAGTCAATAAAATCGTAAAATGATAATAATAAGCATATTTTACATAAAACTTAAATTCATTCATACTTGAGGCTAAATAGTGAGCTACGTGACAGAAAATATGCAAAAAGATGACAAAACATATGTTTAAATGAGTAATTTAACTTCCAAAAGTGATAAAAAATATGGGATCAACATTCCCCCAAACCGGAGAAATATCAGGTCCCACTGAGAAAAAAGAAAGATAACTTAGAAAGAAGGTGGAGCTACGCTAGCAGTTGCCTTCGACTTGGAAGATGAAGGAGGTGATTTAAACTTCAATCTGTTGGCCTGTTCTTTCAAAATAGCATGCCTTTCATGTCAAACGTTGTATAAAAATTAAATTTCTTTGTTGAGGTCTTCAACATTCTTATTTGATAGCTCCCAGGTTCAAAACAATTCGACATTATTCAACAATTATGACATAGAATCTTTTTGTAGGGAGTGTACAAAGAAAATGGCTGAAACGACTCTACATAAATAATGGAAATGAAAAACAATGTAATATAAAGAAGTTCGACCTATTTAAGAGACAAACTATCATAGCGAACCTTGAAATATATTCCATTATTGATCATATGCAGTAATGGATGCATTCATAAGGTTTGAAATTAGTTCAACCATGTCCAAAGTAAAACTTTGGACAGGTTGAACGTATGACACGAAGGCATAAATCACATTTTCAATAACCTTGATTAAAAAGAAGATCATTCATTTGATAGTTTACATGCATGATTGGGTAAGAGGATAGGGTTGTCAACAGTGAAATGATGACTAAAAACTTTTGCATCGACATGGAGGTGAAAACTATTTGCCAAAAAAACAAAATTTGATTAACAAATTTTAATCATAAGTGTTGTAATATCACAATGTTTTATTCAGATCATTATTTGGTATTTCATTTGGACCTTCATTCGATCCTTCGTATAGTCATCCATAAAGATTTTTCTGTGAAAATATGCTTCAAGCTATAACCAAATTCCACTACTTACATTATCCTGAAAACACTTATCATTTGTCAGAGATAAATAGATCTGTTATAAATAATGAAAAGTAAAAATAGTCTAATTTTTCCTAATCCTCCACCAAACATAAGATATGCCGTGTCCTCGAGCCATTCAAGAGAGAAGAATTGATTGTTCCAGATAATGAAAATAAATATTTCTTATCATGCTATTATTATTTTGTAAGAAAAAGAAAATCTAACTAGTAAATGGAAATGATTCAGATATGCATATTCATGAAAAATATAACAGTGCTTAGAGAGACCGCTTGAATGAGGATAATATAACCAAAAGAATTCCATAGGAAAAACTAGTCATCCATGCCTCATTTTAAAGATATCCTGTCATCATAAAATATTTTAAGTTTACCCCGGAGTGTGTGAGATTTACAGCTATGGGTCCCATTTCTAGGATAATGAAATCATAGGTATTTGTTGAATTAGACGATCGGGGAGAATTCCAACTTACATCCATTCTCAAATGAAATTATAAACAATTGGCTATGACATATTTATTCATAAATTCTAAAAAAAAATCATTATATTATCATTGGTCTACGAATCATGTGCATAGTGGTGTATTAACCAGATCTCTTTTACTCAATATTTCTCGGCTTCTAGTAGGCCTGTTTGGTACCCCGATGGGCTTATCTTGGTACCATGCAAGCATAGCCCCATTTCCAATGAGCTTGTTCAGTACCCTAATGAGTTTACTTGCATTTATCGAGCTTCCATGTTGTAAGTTTTTACTTAGCATTGACCCGCTGCTAGCAGGACTGTTCAATACCCTGACGGGTTTGCCTTGTATAATGATATTAAATATATGGAAGCCGATTGGTACTAGAGAGTGTTAAGTCCTCCTAAACACATAATTCAATTGTGTAAAATAAACTTATAAGTAATTTCATAATGCCCTTAACCATAGATCATGTCAAAAGAGAATAACTTAAAGTTGTTCTTTGACCTTACAGTCTTTCTTCTTTATAAAAGAAAAGTAATGTTCCCCACAAGAAAAAATTCCACTTACTCTTGAGTTATCACAAAAATACTTGAGAGACAAATTTTGATAACAAGTATAGGATGAACTAGTAATCCATAGGTGTAAGATAAGATTGTGAAAAAAATAACAAAAGTAGGTCTGTCAAGAAACTGTTCAAAAGAGCAAATAAGAAATATACATGTCTAAATCAAAATACCGAAAACCATATGAATCATAGAAGAGCTGGTTAAGAATGATATACAGAGGATTGTAATTTTTTTTGAATTTTCACTATAAGCTGCAAATTTCAAAGGTACCCCAAGAAAGGTTAAGATACCTTATAAGTGTTTTAGTGTACTTCCCTTTTCCAAATAATACTCCATTAGCTGCTCATAGAGATAATGTACTTGTAATAAAACTCCAAAACCACTTGTTAGATGATTCAATCTATTCATGAAGACATATATAATATTATAAAAAAAGAAAAAGATTCCATTGTAAGAGATTCATCAGAAATGACTCTTATTTATTCAAAGAAACAAACACATATTTGCATATATACAACTGATGATAACCCAAAATACATGTTTAAGGATTAGGAGGGGGAGGAATAACTTCTTCTTCAACTAATTCCATTTCATTCTGCTACAAAACATTATGTATGAAATCGTGTTTAGATGTTGGTTGGTGATAAAGTACGAGTCTATGTCCAATTACTACAAAGGAAACTTGTGAACCATCAATTGTCTTAATTTCTACTATTTCATTGTCAAAGGCTGTAACTACTTCATATGGGCCCATCCAACGGGTTGTTAATTTCCCTCTAAAATTTTTAAACTGTGAGTCGATTAGTAGTACCCAATCTCGAGTATTAAATTTTTTTTCTTAATAAATTTATCATGCCATGTCTTTCGTTGATTATGTATTAGCATGGTTCTTTGGATTGCATCTTGTCTAATCTCATCTAACTCATTAATATGTAATATTCATTGTTTATGTGCTTCATCCAAACCCATGCCTAATTGTGCTGCCATACAAAAGTTTTTAACTTGAAATTCAATAGGTAAAAAGACTTGTTTTCCATACACTAACTCATAGGGGGTATGTCCGGTAGTGTTTCTCCATGATATCCTATAGGCCCATAAATCCTCCGAAAGTCTATCTGCCCAATCCTTATGATGTAAGTGAATGGTTTTGGTTAAAATGGCTTCTAATACTTTATTAGTTTATTCTACCTGGCCAATAGCCCGAGGATGATAAGGTGAAGACTTGCAATTTAGGATGTTGTATTTCATAGTAAGTTATTTCATTAATTTAGAAGTAAATTGAGAACCTTGGTCTGTGACAATTTCTCTAGGTACACCAAATCGGGTGAATATTTCTTCATATATGAATTCTACCACCGATTTCTCTGTGGCCCTAAACAAAGCTTTAGCTTCTACCCATTTGGTGACATGGTCCGTACAAACCAGGATATATTTAGTTTTACGAGACATGGGAGAAATTGGTCCTACAAAATCAAGAGCCCATTTCTCAAAGGGTTCAATCATGAATTGGGGTTGTAGGGGCATCTGATCAGATGACGTAGGTTTACCCATTCTTTGGCAACTATCGCATCCTTTGACATATTTGGTAGCATCCTTATAAATGATTGGCCAAAAATGTCCTCCACATGGTCCATCATGGCATGCATGGAGGATGTCTATCATTTCATCCTCCCGCATGCATCGTCGAATAATAAGATCTGGACCAATGCGGAAGAGATCATTATCAACCCAACAATGATTGGAACTCTGAACTATAATATGACACTTCTCATGTGGGGAAAAATGGTTTGGTAATTTCCTGGTTGTTAAATAATTGGCAATATCTACGACCCAAGGGGTTTGAACTGATACAACAAATAAATTTTCATCCGAAAAAGTGTCGTCAACAGGTTTGGTACCATCTTCATGTTGAATACAGGAAAGGAAATCTGCTACTAGATTTTCTTTACCAGGTCGGTCAATAATGGTGATGTTAAATTATTGAAATAGAATAAGCCACTGAGTTACTATACCATTGGTAATTGGTTTATTCATTAGAAATATAATGGTAGAGTGATAGGTATGCACAAAAAGTTCGTAACCTGTAATGTAATGTAAAAATTTATTAATAGAATAAACTACTGGCAAAAATTCTTTTCAGGAACAATATCATTCAGTTCAGCAGGAGTCAAATTATTGCTAATAAAAAAAATGGCATAAGGTGCTTATCCCTCTTTTTGTCCCAGGACTCCTCCTATGGCCGTATCAGAGACATTGGTGGATATATGAAAAGGAAGGGACCAGTCAGGACCCCTGAGTATTGGTGCCACCGATAGTTTAGCTTTTAAAATTTCAAAAGCATTTTGACAAGATTATATCCACTTGAATTTACATCCTTTGTAAGAAATTTAAACATTGGTGCAGCTATTTTAGTGAAATTTCAATAATGCGGCGGTAATAGACTACATGACCAAGAAATATTCTTACCTCTTTTTGAGTTTTGGGAGAGGGAAGGCCAACAATTACTTCGATCTTATTAGGATATACCTTAATTCCTTGGGAGGAAACATGGTGTCCTAAATCAATACCTTCTGTCAGTAACATTTTACATTTTTCATGACTAAGGGATAAATTTGTTTCTTGACATCGGATCAAGACCTTCTCGAGGTTGTTAAGAGCCTCTTGAAAAGTATTACCATAGGCTGTAAAATTTTCCATATATACCTCCATGCAGTCATGTATAAGATCGAAAAATATTCCTAAGACTGCTCATTGAAAAGTGGCAGGTGCATTGCACAAGCCAAATGGAAAAACTCTATAAGCGTACATTCCCGAAGGGCATGTAAAAGTTGTCTTGTCTTGATCTTCAGGTGCTATTAAAATCTGGTTGTAACCACTATATCCGTCAAGAAAGGGAAAATATTGTTTACTTGGTAGGGTATCTAACACTTGATCAATAAAAGGTAAGGGAAAGTAGTCTTTGAGTGTAGCTTTGTTTAACTCTCTAAAATCAACAAAAATGCGCCATTTCCCTATGACTTTCTTCGGGACTACCACTGATGGAGACACCCATTTACTATCAGAGATAGGATAGATGAAACCAACAGTGAGGAGTTTTTGTAATTCTTCTTTCACTATATCCTTTAGAGCAGGATTCATCCTCCTATGTGGCTGCCTTACAAGTGACCTGTTTGGATCCATGTAAATATGGTGAATACAAGTGTCAGGGTGTATACCCTTCATATCAATGTATTCCCATACAAATGAGCCAGCTTGTTTTTTAAGAACTTTAATCAATTGTGCTTGTTGGTTTTCACTTAACCCTGTGTTTATATGTATAAATTTTTTAGGGCCAAACTCACAAGGTATGGTATAGGGTATTGTATGCTTTCCAATCGTGAAGACACAAGATGTTTCTGTAAACATTGAGAGAGTCATATTCTCTTGAAATTCATCTCCAAAAATATGATTGAACTGAGCAAAAGACTAGGGAAGATCTATACAAGTTGTCAAAGAAACAAACTGGTTTAATACATTCTCAGTGGTTTGATTATGAAGTGCCCAGGAGAAGTCACTAGGGAGGGAGAGATCATCAAAGTCTTCATCCCCGAAAGAACAATTTAACCACCCTGATTTTTCAGTTATTGGTTGTGCTAGGGGGTATAGAATAAGTCTAATATATGTAGACAACCCATTGTAAATAGTCATCTCTCCATCCCTACATCCTATAAAAGCATTTGCAGTAGCTAACCATGGTCTTCCCAAGATAACAGGATGCCCTTTAGAAGGATCCTTTGATTCTATGACCATAAAGTCGACAAGGTATTCCTAGGAGGCTACCGATATGATACTGTCATCCAGGACTCTAGCAGGTTTTACTGTAGTACGGTCTGCTAGTTCTAGGATGGAAGGGGTAGGTCGGAGAAATTGTCCTAACTGTAAAACTCCTAAGACTGCGGTGATCATCATATTGATAGCAAATCCTAAATTGATCAATGCGTTTTCTATGGCGGTGTTGTTTATAATTACAGTCACTACTGGGGCTCCTGGATTTGTATATTTTGCAATTTGGGACTGACCTGTCATACATTCAAACATCTCTCCTATAACATGAATTGTGAGAGGGTCCTTTTTCTTCTTCCCTGAGCATTTAATGCATATCTCTTTTATAACCTTGCTATAAATTGGTATGTCCTTGATAGCTTGTAATAGAGGGATTTTGACACATATATTCTTTAATTCATTCAAAATGTCATACTCCGGATGAACTACATGTTTTTTTATCACTAGTATTTCTGGGAATGGAGGAATTCTTTGCTCCTGAATAAATCCTTACAGAGGGTGGATGTGTACTGGAACCTTCAAAATGTTCACATTCTCCAAAATAGCATTATTCATGGGTTCATTTGAATCATCTTCTTCTTCATTTGCTTCATGAATCATGACTGATGACTTAGGTTTGTCATTCACAACTCTTATAGATCATAACTGAATCTCATGTACATGTACAGTCGAAATAAGGTATAATGGAAGATTTTGCAACTCAATGCTATTAAGATCTTGATTTGGTTTATTATTTGGGCTAGGTATCGTTTGTGCAGGTAATAATGTCGGTCAAGGAGGATTTGTGTTCTGTAAGTGATGAGGTTTTTGTGTGATGAAAGGAACTTGAGGTACAAATCTAGGAAAAATTTTCTAGAAATTTGTTTGCTACTGAGGATAAGGATGATTAGTTGCAGGGACAGGCTGTGACTGAGGGTATGGTTGTCCTCTCCACCATTCTGACCAATATTGCTACTGCGAAAATTGAGGAGGAGGGTACTGAGGTGGCCAGTTCTGCGAACTTGAATTGTTCCATTGTTGAGGTGGTTGATATGGAGGATAATAGAGTGGAGGTTGTGGTGGAAAGTTATGATATGTTGGTTGATCTCTAGATTGCCAAGGAGGCCTCCTAGATGTTTCACCTACATCCCCACTCTTATAGATGTCTTGCAACCTAGGAAAGGATGGGCAGTTATCTGTTGGATGCTCTTCTGTACAAATGTCACACACGGAGATGTTGTTTAATGGACATTCCCTTTGGGGATGTTTGGTCCTACATCTTGGAAAAAAAATGCTCATTGCTGCTCATTCCTGATCCTTCCTTTTCTTGTCTTGTAAAGCACATAGTAGAGAACCCATTGCTCCTAAGATATCAGTCTTGAAATCCTCCAATAGGTTTCCTAACTCTACCCTTGTAAATCCAACTGAAATGGGAATGTTTCCTCTTACATTTCTACTATAAGGCTCTCGAAAGTTTTTCCCAACTTTCCCCCTACTTCTAGAATAATTTTTACACATCTCACCGATTTGTGCAAAGGTTTTATGAGAAATGTTGCCAGCTTCCATGAGATTAAGAATTTCTAACAAGTCCTCGGATATCCCTTTAAGGAAAAGTGTACGTACCGCATCTTCTCGGAGGTCGCTATATTTTGATTTATGTAATGTATAAATGAACCTTTCAAGATAATCCTCCAGGATTTTGACTTCATGTTGTTGTATCTTGAATATATCATGTTGAGAGTCCTTAGGTTTGCAGTATTCTTGATATTTTCGCAAGAATGGGGTCTTCATATTGTCCCAAGTTCTGATAGTGGATTCATCGAATCCCATGAACCATCTCAAGGAGGAATCTTTTAGTGTAGTGGGAAATAGTTTTAGTTTGTGAGCATCTTGTAGATAATTATAAATCCTACAAAGGATATCGAACTCGAACATAAATGTGTTCGGGTCCTCATTACTTTTTCCATAGAAAATCAGTAAGGAAGAAGGAGGGATGTTTTTCATAGTTACATCCTGTATAGTTTCTAAAATAGGGAACCCGAAAGTAGACTAAGTTCGATTTTCCTCTTCTCCTTCGTCATTTCTAACTTCATCATGATCTTCATTTTCTCCCTGTCTCTCCATATAAGATGGATTTTTAATGCAAATATACCTAGGAGGCTCCTTTCGAGGTGATAATGGGGTGTCCCAACGTTCTTTTCGGGAGAGATCTTACTCTGATCAACCGTGTTTTTATTAAATCCTAGAGGGATAGTAGGTTCTACTGTGGAATTTTCAAGTTGTGAGATAACTCAATCTATGGAGGTTCCAAAGAGAGCTTTTACCTAGGAAAGATCAACAAAGTCAATGAAGTTTGGATCTCCTACTAGTGAAAATGTTGTGTTACTTGGATTCAAAACTAGTGGAGGGTTAGAGATTCCTAGTGGCTGATCTTCTTGAACTTTCTCAGGGATGGGGTCCTTAGGACCTCTTGTCAAGGTTCCTTCTCCCTCTATGGATTCCCTAGTAAGATCTCCTGAGAGGGTCTTGTTGGGGTGCACACCTTAACGGTTCTTAATTTCGGTAACTCCACGGTTTTGTTGTGGAATTTGTATGACTCAAAATAGTCTTAGGGGTGTCGGGGTTGAGTCAAAGTCCTCATTTTGCAATAAACCCATGGTTTAAGTCTAGGGTTTAGGGTTCGGGGTGCCCATGGTTTAAGCCCATGGTTTTGTAATAAGTACGTTGTATAAATAGGTACTCTTGTAAATAAGTCAGGTGAGGCTTTTTGTGTAAGATGAATTGATGCGAAGCTAAGGCTATTTTGTAAGAAAAGGTTACGTCCCAGCTGTGTGCGTGGACGACCTCTGCAGCTGTGTGTGCAAAGGGTTTTTGGGTGATTAAGGAAATCTGCAGCTGTGTGCGCAGAGGCCTGTAGCTGTGTGCGCAGCTTTGAGGACTTGAAGGGATCTGCAGCTGAGTGCGTAGATCAGAACTGGGGTTTTTGTAGGAAGTTGAATAAAACACAGTTCTGTGGACGTAACCCCTACACTGGGGGTGAACCATGTTATATCTTGTGTTGTGGTTCTGTGTGTTGTTTCTATTGTGTTCTTTCATGCATTAATATCTATATATCTGATAAGTAAAGATCACTGCTAGATAATAACTTTGCTGTGAATTTCCAGTAAAGGGTTGCGCAAGGCACTGTTTGTTTATCTAACCGTGAATCTAAATAAGTGAATGTTAAGCTCTGTGATTTATATTTATAATCTGTTTAAAAGCTAAAGGTACAGTAATATCCCTCTTCTGCTTGTAGAAATCTGGTTCTGCGGCACCCCATAGTAGTTTCGGTTGAGACTGCAACCTATTCGTAGGTTGTTGCCGAAAGGGACAACTCTGTGGGTCTTTTGTTGGTGCGAAGTTAAAGGTATAAAACCTGGGTCTGCCCTATAGCCCAACAAATTGGTTCCGTTGCTGGTTGAACTCAGTATCTGCTCAAGAGGGGTTTATGTCGTACCTCGAGGGCTATGCTCTGGAGACCCGTTGTGAAGGAAATCGGTGATTGGCTTGATGAGACTTATCTGAAATTCGCTGAGCAAGAGAACAAATATCCGCGTCGTAGTGCACACGAATTTTTACAAAGGTATGTTTTTTGTGATGTTTATGAAATTTTCTTTGGTAGTATCCACATAGAGTTGCACCAGTGGTTATCCAGGTTAACAGAGAGAAGGGCGAACTTCCAAGAACGTCAGTTTCCTGCTTGGACCCCCGCGAGAATTATTATACTGAAAAGGGTGAACAACAAGATATCCCGCACTGTTGATTTCTGGACAACGCGAACCCTTGAAGCCTTTGTGATGGAGTTCGCCATCGACATGAGTACTTCCTTTAGTGAAGCCGAGCGACATTTTTTCAAAGGACCAAGGGGTAAGTTTTTGAATTCATTTAGTTTGAGAATTAAAATGCTATTAGCTGAAAAAGGTATATTGCTCATTGAATCAGACTGTTAAATTTTGTATTACTAACCTATGTTTGCAAGTGAAAATACCTTCGACGAGCAAAGTGGAAAAAGGTACAAGAGAGATTTTGGATCCTATTCCCAGGGTCAGCATACCGAGTATTCCCCTGTAAATCCCACAGATTCAGAACCCGAAGAAACCCCTTTTGTTGGAAACCCTTCGGCAACCCCGCAGCGAAGACCTATTATCCCTGAGAACCCGTCGTAGTCTGAAAGTCACCCTAGCCCGAGTATTCTTGTCGCAGGTCAGTCTACCACAGTAAGTCCCCCCCCCCGCCTACTTCCAGTCCCCCTCCTTCCCCCCTAGACCTGCGATGGCCCATATGCATGACGACATTAAGCTCCCTGTTTTCAAAGGAACTGGATCAAAGGATGCAGAATAGTTCTAGTTTTTATGTGAAGCAGTGTGGACTACTAAGTTGATTACGGATCCAGATAAAAAAAGAGCGCAGCTGGTTACTTCTTTTAGAGACCGTGCTCTGACCTGGTTCATGAAGTTCTCCAGCACTCAGAACCATGCATTGGCTGATATAAAAGTAGAAATGAAAAAGGAATTTAAGAAGCCGAAATCCGAGTTGTAGTGTATCACTGAATTGAAAGAGATTCAGCAGAGGCGTGGAGAATCAGTGTGGGACTTTGATCAAAGATTCAAATTTCTGCTAGACCAAGTTAGTTTTCCCATTGGACCTATGCAGCACAAGGAATGGTTTATTGCAGCGTTGCTACCGCATATCAGAACTCCACTCATGCAACAGAAGGTTGCTGACCAGCAGGAGGCTCTGGAAATTGCGATGAAGCTTGAAACCGCTCCTGTCGAAGATAACTCTGGTATCGCTCAAATCCAAGCGCAGTTGGAAGCGATGGATCTGGATCTTCGTGATATGAAGAAAGGAAAAACTGGTCGTGAAGAGTTTTGGTGCACACAATGTCGGACAGAAGGTCACGACAAGGAACAGTGTCCTGTGGTAAGAAATTACCTGAATACTGGTGCGCCAAATCCATTCAACCCTGTTATTCTATATTGTGAGATCTGTTGGAAACTAGCCAGCATCGACCTGAGAATTGATATCTACTACAGAGGTATGTGCAAGTCCCCAAGAACCCTTACTACAAATTATGTAAGTCCGTAGGACATAATGAAGATGAGTGTCGCAGTTATGACCTCATGAGAGAACGCACCTACGATGCCTATCGGGTACAAAATGAGGGACAGAGTAATGATGGTTATGGCTACCGTGGTGGTGCATCAGGTAGAGGTGGTTTTGGAGGCCGTGGTCGTGGTGTCATGGCTAGCAGAGGTCGTGGTCAGGTGGTGTGTTATAACTGCAACCAGGGCGGACATCTGGCTCGCGACTGTCGGAACCCGACTACGACATGTCGGTATTGTCGAGAAGTAGATCATGTGATCGAGTAGTTCCCGCAATTGATAGCTAATATTCAGGAAAGAAACAGTGCCCCTACTCAAAATCTTCAGATGATTTTTGTCGAGCAAAGGCCTGCCCCAGCCATTAATGTTGTTACCAGAAGTGGAGCTATGACGCATATACAGCCTGCTGAGGCTTGGGTTCATAAGGCCCCCATGAAAGTCCCCGCCTTTGATATTGAAAGAGAAAAGGAGACATTCATGGATGCCAAGAAAGATTTTGTGGATTCTAGCACAGCAGTAGCACCTGCACAGCCACATCAGTAGCCGTCATAGCCGCACGAAGCTTCGACAGATAAAGTAAGTACATTGTCCTCCTTTTTACAGAGTTGTCTGAAACTTTTAAGAAATCAAAATGCTTTAAGTGAGTTGCAGAAAGTTATTGCTTCCTGTGAACCTCAGCACGGTTCTGGTCAGGAAAAAGCTCCTCATAGAGTCAGAAGAACTGGTAGGGAAATGAGGTTGAACGCTCAGATAGGGGAGTATGAGATGACTGATGTGATCTTGGACTTAGGGTTAGAATTCAATTTCCTAACCAAGCAGACCTGGGAACAAATGGGAAAACCTACCCTTGACTGGTCCCCTATACAGTTGAGATTAGCCAATCAATAGAAGATTGTGCCCCTAGGACGATTTCCTAATGTTCTAGTAGATATCGATGGAGTCTGTACTATAGCAGACTTCGAAGTTATTGAGATCATTGACGACAGCAATCCCTATCCATCCTTGTTAGGTATTGAGTGGGCAATGGCAAATGCTACAGTTATTAACCTTAAGAAGAGACAAATGATTTTCGAAGGGAAAGATTTGTGAGTCATCGTACCACTGGATCCCTCACAAGGAGCACGATACACAAAACCACTCAGCAATGAAGATCATGATGTTCTAGAGCACATCTATAACATCACAGCGAAGGAAGAAGATTATATTAACCCCAGTGCCGAAGGTATTATGGATTGGTAGTGTGACAGCTCCTGTATGATGGACTCAGATGATGGTTTAGAGAATTGGCAAAACCGATTGTATGAGCTCCATGGACATAGATGTGCCAGAATTACCAAGTCTCTCAGATGGCTTACAAGAGTCTTACCCGTTTTTGATGGTTCGATAGACCCAGAAGAGTTTAGTGCGACATTCTCAGAACAGATACCAGATTCACAAACACAGGAGACTCTGGATTCAGCATTCCATGCCCCCGCAGCACGATGGAGGGATCACCATAAGAAGTACATTCCTAGTTGGGAAGCTTGTCAGAAATCTCTTCGCTTAAGATTTGTGGATCAGCTCCAGGAGGTGCGTAGCAGGTTCGATGGGCAGAGTGGAATGCAGGAACACTTGGAGCACTGTTACAAAGTATGGAAACATGTACCTCGATGGGCACATAGGCTTGTACATATCCGGGCACCTGTAGCAGAGAACTGGTATACGGAGGTTGGGCCTCGGCATGCTAATAGGTTTGGTGACAAAGAAATCCCCAAGTACCAATCTGCGGGATCGAAGCTCACAGCTTGGTCGCAGAATTTGTCAGGATGTGCCAAAAGTCAATATGGTGTCGATGGTCCTTATTGTGATGCAGCTGCAGACCTGGCTATGCTACAGCCCAAAAGCTGACCATTGGAACACTGCCGATTTGGCGGCGCCAGTACTTTAGTTTCCTTAATTACATCTCCTAATGATATCCGCCAAAATCTAGCGCCGTGGCAACAGAACCTCTGTTAGATTTGGCACCTTCAATGTACATTTATGGCAGATTTGGTTGATGGATTGTATATGAAGACACCCGGGTAGGGGGAAATCGCATTTCGCATTTCCTTGAGTTTCACAATTGAACCCATGTCAGCTGATCATGAACTCCAGGACTTCATTAGAGGAAATTTGGGGTCTAAAATGGGCCTTATAAGAAAACGTGCCAAAATAAGTTTTTGTGAGTTGGAATTCAAGAACCAATAGAATTTCAATAAAATAAGTCAACCATAATGGTTGAATTGGCATATTTTTCATTAAAAAAAACTACTTTTTTTGTTCGTATTTTCGACATATCTCATTGTGTTTTTACTCAAATTTCGATCGGGAGAGCTCATTGGATGCGGAATTTGATTCCGCATCCAAAGCGTACCCACACTGCATACTTTTGATCGACCCGGCTACCCCAAAAACAAGAAATACCTGAAAAAACGTGATGATGACATCATCATCACGTTTTTTCAGGTATTTCTTGTTTTTGGGGTAGCGGGGTCCGTCAAAAGTATGCAGTGTGGGTACGCTTTGGATGCAGAATCAAATTCCACATCCAACGAGCTCTCCCAATCAAAATTTGAGTAAAAACACAGGGAGATATGTCGAAAATACGAACACAAAAAGTAGTTTTTTTCTTTCTTCCTCCAAAATTAATTAATATTATTTTATTATTTTAACCATTATTTTATTATTTTAACTATTATTTTATTATTTTCCTTAGGAGGCCCATTTTAGACCCCAAAATTCCTCAAATGATTGAGAGAATTTGAACAGACGGGTCTGCAGAACATTTTTGCCCCCCCACCGAAGCCTGTAGCCCATGAAGAGACTCTACCAGCACCGACCCCGCCAATGCAGACACGATCTGCCAGGAAACAATTCAAGCTTGAATTTTGTTCTAAGCGAAACGAAGACAGACATAAGCAATCAGGGCAAACATCGAAGGATCCTGGGATGAATCCGCCTGGCTCAGCAGAGATCCCACTTGAAGAGGATGAGGGCATTGCCCTGCAGCAGCCACCATATCTTCAGCCTATTCGACCAGGGGTTAAACCACCTTGGCGGAGCGCTAAGTTCACTATATGCACCCCTTCACTACCACTGGGTGTGCAACTAGTAGGAACGATGACAGGGAAAATAGACCGGCTTAAGTATGCCGACCACGACACGAATGATCATGGAAAGTTTCCACAGTTCGCACCAGCCCAATACTTACACTTTGTTAAATATCAAGAGACTGGGCTGACCTTATTGGAAGTAAAACAGTGGGCTGCTGGCTTGGATCTAGCTTGTTTGTTGAAGATGCTCAATGTTCCCCATTTTGGTCACAGCACACAGGTCACCATCGTGGTCAAGCAGCTGCTGGCGTTAGTACATGATGGCTACCTATGGATCGGGGACAAGAAAATTCTTATTAATGGTGAGCTCATTCATAGGATCACAGACTTACCAATGGCAGGGCCTGATCCGGGGACAGATTTTCCCTCAAAGCACAAAGATACGAAGCTCGCACAAAGCATGAAGGAGCGTTTTGGCCTGACGAAGGGGAAATGCGGGTATCACATTTCCGTGATTCAAGAGCAGAACATTCGCTTCGCAGCTAATCTCTTAGCATGCAAAATTATGCGGAAATGCAGACCAACTGAAGTGCCTACCCTGGTCATCAGAATTGCTATCAACTGCGCCGAAGGCTACAGCTACAACTGGGCAGCGTATCTTGTGAAGGAATTCCTTGAAGACGCTCGCGACGCACAGGAGAAAGGTAGGCCCTTCCACTACTCATGGTTGATTGTCCTCATTGCACTGGTAGGATGGCAAGAACCTACTGAAGCACAGTTTGCTACTGTACCGACGCACATGCCTGGTGCAGCCAGGTACGCATCGCTGTGGGTTTCACAGGATAAAACCCACCAACAGATGACAAACTATGTATTTACCTTTTATATGATGAGTATCTCGTATGAGATTATAAACACCCCACAGCTCAGTAAGGAGTTGTTCTCTCAGTATGATGGAGCGATCAATTTCAGGGCCGATATGCACCATATTTTTATCCAGGATTGTGCAGATAAGAAGCATCAATGGTTTAAGTTGCCATATGTAGTGACTAAGGATGACATCCTCGCGGTAGTACAGTAGTGGCTGGTAGAATGGTTAAAAGACGCAGGAACAAAACCTAATATTCATGTCCCTCCTGTCACCGATATGGGTGCAGGCCCCAATCACACGCAGCAGCAAGACCCCCTCGAAGATAGTGACGAACAGACTGAGTCGCAGCAAACTGAAAGAAACCAGGGACAAGATGGTGGAAATGAATATGAAGAAGAACAAGAAGATGACTCAGTTAACACTACCTCAGACCCTAATAGGCAGCATAAGCGCAAGACACCGGAAGCAGAGGAAGTAAACAAACCGCAATCACGCAAGAAAGCGAAGGCATCAAAGGCTAAGAATATCGATGAAGCGCCCGACTTGACAAGTGAGGAGCTTGATGAGGCTTTGTCAAAATCCACTGAAGCTCTCATGAAACAATGGTCAGAGTTTGCAGCTGCGCATCTAGATGCCATCACCGGCGTAGCAAAGCACATCTCGAAGCTTAAGGACTTAGCAGAGAAATCAGTGACTGGCACTGCAGCCAGCAGCACCCTAGTCAATGCGCAGCCAGACCTAAGGAAATGTCCAGCCAGAGATAACAAAGGACAAGTGTCAAGTGCAGCCATCATATTGACTAACGCAGCGTCTCGTGCAGAGATGAGCATGAAGGTTGGAATAGATTACACTAAGATGCCCATGACATAGCTACACCTCTGTCAGTTAGCAATTATGAAAGAAATCCAGGCACAAGACCAATATTCACAGATGCAATTAGAAAATGCCATAATTCAGCAGTAGGGCTTCATATCACAGCTAGAGGCAACAGAGCAGAGAAAGAGGGACGCCGAACGAAAGCGGATTACACTAGTCTGAGTTCTAGATGAGGCATGTCGAAGTCTTCCTGACTTCGACGTGCAGCTGGTGGAAGATCCATAACAAAGATTAGTCAGGATAAAAGACTATGCATAGCAGTCTCGCAGTGAAATTGAGAAGCTCAAAGTAGCACATGAGACTCAGATCGTGGAGCTTCAACTGCGCATTCCTCCGGAAAATCCACCTGAGGTCAAAGAACAACGCCGCGCAGACATTCAGGCATCAGCAGCGAAAATTTCAGACATTGTGGGTAGCGCAGCAAAGCTGCTCGGAGACAGTGTCGAGGCCTGGACCACCCTTCAGGAACATCCAAAAATAGGACAGCTGCAAGAAACCATCAAGCAGCGACAGGCAGAGTTGGATGCCGTAAAGGAGGAAATTAAAACTCTGCCACCTATGGAGAAAATGCTCAAAGTAAAGCGCAGCAAGGAACTCCAGTAGGAAATTGAGTCGTGCAAGGTGAAAGTAACAGAGTTGGAAAACTCTATACAGCCACTTGTCAGTGAGGCTTTGGAATTAAGTACTGTTGTGGATAGTCAGTTCAAAATTCTGAAGGCATATGATGCATTCGCACAGGAAAAAGCCAGCGAAGCATCATCCGCAGTACTGTAGGAGTTGGTGGAAAAGGAGAAAGCAACTGACGACATCATGCATAGTCTCAATACTCAGTTCATCATCCTTGCAAAGAAACTTTGTCCACCAGAAGACCAGCAGAGTGCCCCGGGACGGGACACTGGTGAGTCTTAGGGGCCTATTGGGGCGCACACCTTAACGGTTCCTAATTTCGGTAACTCCACAGTTTTGTTGTGGAAGTTGTATGACTCAAAATAGTCTTAGGGGTGTCGAGGTTGATTCAAAGTCCTCTTTTTGTAATAAACCCATGGTTTAAGTCCAGGGTTTAGGGTTTGGGGTGCCCATGGTTTAATCCCATGGTTTTGTAATAAGTGCGATGTATAAATAAGCACTCTTGTAAATAAGTTAGGTGAGGCTTTTTGTGTAAGATGAATTGATGCGAAGCTAAGGCTATTTTGTAAGAAAAGGTTAAGTCCCAGCTGTGTGCATGGACGACCTCTAGAGCTGTGTGTGCAGAGGGTTTTTGGGTGATTAAGGAAAACTGCAGCTGTGTGCGCAGAGGCCTGTAGCTGTGTGCGCGACTTTAAGTACTTGAAGGGATCTACAGCTGAGGGCGCAAATTAGAACTGGGGTTTTTGTAGGAAGTTGAATAAACCACAGTTCTATGGACGTAACCCCTACACTGGGGGTGAACCATGTTATATCTTGTGTCGTGGTTCTATGTGTTGTTTTTGTTATGTTCTTTCATGCATTAATATCTATATATCTTATAAGTAAAGATCACTGCTAGATAATAACTTCGCTGTGAATTCCCAGTAAAGGGTTGCGCAAGGAACTGTTTGTTTATCTAACCGTGAAGCTAAATAAGTGAATGTTAAGCTCTATGATTTATATTTATAATCTATTTAAAAGCTAAAGTTACAGTAATATCCCTCTTCTGCTTGTAGAAATATGGTTCTAAGGCACCCCATAGCAGTTTCGGGTGAGACTGCAACCTGTTCGCAGGTTGTTGCCGAAAGGGCCAACTCTGTGGGTCTTTTGTTGGTGTGAAGTTAAAGGTATAAAACCTGGGTCTGCCCTATAGCCCAATAGGTCTCCTCAGGTTTTTGGGTAGAACTACCTACAACAGGTGTCTCTTGATACCTTTCTGGTGAGTTAGTAGTTGGGGAATTATGTCCCCTACGAAAGTTAGTAGGGATTTCAATAAGTTTTCCTTTCTTAATAAATCTACCCTGAGGATCTCTAAGTCTGCTCATGAAAACTTTAAACTAAAGAAAAAGTTATGCTACTACTAATGTTGAATTCAGGGGTGCCTGTTATAAACAGATGTTTAGGTTCTTACCTCTCGTCTTACCGCTTCCCCGCCACCAGCCTATTACTACACTTCATAAAGAATTCTACTCTACCTTACAGAACAAATCCCCGGCAACAACGCCAAAATGTTGGGTGTTATATTGTCTATATTAATTCACCTAATATTTAATTATTGACCGGGGTTGGTAGGATTAGAGTTGACACTACTACATTTTGACCAAAAATCCGACGGCCGTCATGTCGGATTTTCGACACTTCCCTGTCGCATGTACGACACTTTGATTTTTTGTTAAGCGTCGGAAATTTATCGTCGGGTTTCCAACACCTAAATAACCGTCGGAAATGCGACACCTAACTAACCTTCGGTTAACCGACGGAATATCCTCGACAGTGGTGAAATTTTTTTAAGAAAAACAACAGCAAGAACCGTCGGATTTGCGACGGATATCTACAAAAGACGTCGAAAAAGCGACAGTGTAGAGCGTCGGATTTGCGACGGATATCTACAAAAGACGTCGAAACAGCGACAGTGTAGAGCGTCGGATTTGCGACGGATAGCTTGTAAAGACGTCGGAAAAGCGACGGTTAACAACGTCGTATTTGCGACGGCTATCCACAACAGACGTCGGAAAAGCGACGCCTACTGAAAAAAAAAAATTTTAAATATTGTGAAAGTTTTTGCATAGAAGGTTGAAAATAGTATGACGCAGGTTATTTCTGCCACAAATAGTATGATATGACTACCAATATTATAGCCCATCAAGTTTTGAGAGATCGTTGGTTAATATTTTATAAATTATCTATCGATGATGTAAGGCCATAGCTGAATTCTATCTCTGTAATTTGTTTCAACTTCTCATTTCAATAGCAAGAAGCATGTTTTGTAATGATCTAACTTTGTCTTCTCCTTGATCGAAGAGCAGCTTTTCAATGGTATTTGAAGTTCATTCATTTCGGTATTCACTATGATAGTACAGGAAAAACATTTAATATAAAGTGGCTGAAAACCCGATACTATAAAACTGCATTCAAACAGAATTCACTCAGTAATTCGTCCAATTCAGAAACACCAGTTTGCAATTTCCCTTCCCTGTAGAGCTTGTCAAAGAAAACCATAAAATTAAAGTTGTTAGGAACCAAACCATCCTCCACCAAATGAAGTAAAAGGAGGTCTGCCCCTTGCCGATCTCCTTCTTTGCACAGCCCACCAATTAACAAGTTAAAAGTTCTCAAGTCTGGGGCACAGCCTTTATTCAACATAGAATCTCACAGCTTAACACCTTCACCCACTCTGCCTTCATTGACAAGCCCATTCATCAAAATGTTGTAGGTTGAGATATTTGGCCGACAACCTCTCTGCATAATTTCATTGAAGACCTTCATAGCTTCAGCAGTGTTCTGTTTCTTGCAATAACCATCAATCACAGCATCGACCTTCAGCAGTGTTCTGTTTCTTGAATCTATTATTTAAATTTAACAATTGAAGTACCTAGGACAAATCCTTTATATACATGGGATCAATTACTTATTTCTTTCTCAGCACTGAGGCAGATCATAAGGAGGAGATTCAAGAGTTTCCAATGGTCCAATTCCGTTCTCCACCAAGAAAGCTGTTGACAAACCCCAAGATGTATGAACTTCTAGATGGCAGTGCATGAACCAGATTCCTGAAATTGGTCAATACAAGTCAAGTTACAGTGTACTTAGAGATCTAAATTCATTAATGCTAATTAACTGAAAATAGTTTTACTTACCAGGATTGTCAGCTTTGAATCTGATGGCAGCCCATCCGCCTGCTGGCACAGCTACAGTATTGCGCTCTGGAGGATATTCAAGTTTAAACTTACTGGGATCCTCTGTTGAATCGTAATTTCCATGTCCTTGCCAACAATATAAAAATTGTATCCATGGACTAATTGTACATTGGAGTTGAAAGGGATAACACTGATTTTTGCTGACTTTCCAAACATTGATCTAGCATATGATATATTAGAGAGTGATGATGTGAGTGTCGGGGGAAATGTTACATTGCAAGTTACTCTTGAGCCCAAGCCACAGAGGATTGGAGTGCAGATACGTGGGAGCAAAATGAAGGTCAATACTCCGAAGAGATGACCATGGGATGGAGAGTACGCCATAGAATTGCATTGGGGACTGCTAGGGCTCTTGCCTTTTTGCATCATGGGTGCTCACCCCAAATCGTGCACAGAGATGTGAGATCAAGCAGTATATATTTGGATTCAATACTGGAGTCACATTTAGCAGATTTCGGTTTATCAAAGATAACATCTGGCTCCAACAATGTTTCTCAACTAGGAGCTCCTAGATATGTTCCTCCTGAATATGGGCAAACATGGACAGCAACCTCAAAGGGTGACATCTTCATCTTTGGGGTAGTGCTTTTTGAGCTCATCACAGGTAAGAGACCTGTTTGTGACTATTATCCAGATAGCAAGGAAGCCACTCTTGTAGGATGGGTCAGATAT
>LPNX010427388.1:0-59671 GCA_001517045.1 Pseudotsuga menziesii
TGAATTAAAGATACCTAAGCAATATAGAACCTCTTAACTTCGAAGTGGACAAACATACAATGAAATCGTTTCTCCCAACCGTCTCCTGAAAGCGGCCAAGATTACTTTCTTTAGGACCCCCGAGCCTGTTCACTGAACCAATGGGACGAAGATACTGTGTATAATATTGTCCTGTCATCTCTGCAACTCAACAGTCACATTTGCAGTCAACACTCTAGCAGTTCTTTTTAGCTTTCCCCTCATCGAATTTCCTCTTATGTGCCTAACTTTCTAGTTTCCAACAAACCACAAGGTTCTAATATCTAGAATGTAGTGAGCCTCCTGCTCATTCGATGGGTATATATGTGTTTTCCTAGGTCTTTGAGTAAGTTTTGTAATTAAATGAGCCACCTGATTAGTTCCTCCTTTCTTAGGAACATGATCACAATTATAGGGAAGTTTCCTCCTGCAACAACTCGAAAGTGAATGTTGTTGCTGCCATTTGTCATTTTTTCCTTCTACACCAGATCATTCCTTCTAGTGGGTCGGTGAACACTCTTCAATGGTCCTCTTTGGATAGGTGTCTCTTCTTTTAATTATTAAATAATAAAATATTTCAATTGCAGTCATCTTGGTCAACAACATAGAACTTTACAATAACTTTTAAAGTAATATCTTTTCACAAAATATAATATTTTACTTCTATGTGGGTTACAAATACCCCCTCTTAAGTTCAACATCGTCCTCGATGTTGCTTAAATATCATATGAGTCTTCCTGGAAAAAAATTGGATATGCTTCCTGCATATGATTCTTCAATTCCGAGGTTGTTTAATATAGACTAAGGTACTTCTATTGCACCTTTACTTGTCCAATGGTGCGATTCCAGAGAAATATTTCTCTCCTGTCAAGGATACAATCTGGTTGCACTTGAAAATATCTTTCTGTTTCTACCTGGATAACATTCCAATCGATTACATAAGTAGCATCATGTACATACTTTTTAAATATAAAAATATGAAATACGTTATGTATTTTTAGATTAGTTGGTAAATCTAACTGATAAGCCACTGGTCCAAATCTTGACAATATCTTTGAATGGTCCACAATACTTGGGTGCTAATTTAGCACAACTCCCCAACTTAAAGGAGTTTTTTTCTGGGTTTTGCCTTGACAAAAACATGCTCACCTAGTTGGAATTCTTTCTGAGTTCTTTTAAGATCTGCATGACTCTTTTGTCTATCCTGTGCAGTTTTCAGAATGCTGTGTACCTATTTCATGGTTAGTTCCATTTTTGTTAACAAGTCAGGTCCTAACATTAATATGTCAACTAGATTACATTAAATTTTGCACAACGTACAACTTCAGCCCAATTTTTTTTATGTAATCCTTTAGAATAAAGCATACATTTAGCCATTTCAACTAAAGTTCTTTTTTTTCATTCAACAACACCATTTTGTTGAGGTGTGTAAGGTACAGTCTTTTGGTGTTGAATACCATGTTTAGATAAAAAAGATTCAAATTCATTCTTAACGCCCCCCCCCCCTCCCCCCTTATCTGATCTTAAAGTCTTAATCTTCTTATCGGAATCATTTTCAACCAAAGATTTACAAATTTGAAATATTGAAAAAACTTAACTTTTATTTTTCAAGAAATAAACCCATGATTTTCTACCAAAGTCATCAATAAAAGTAAGAAAATAGACTATACAAGATAAATAGGGAGCTTCAAGAGGACCACAAATGTCACTATGAATTATTTGCAAAGGTTCATTAGAACGCCAAGCTTTACCTTTCTCAAACATTTCTCTATGATGTTTACCAAGAACACAACCTTCACAAGCACTGTTAGTAGAAGAAACATGAGGCAATCCATGTACCATTTTAGTTGACAATTGCATTTTAACATAATTCAAATGACTTAATCTTTCATGCCATAATTTACTTTGTTCATCAGTGTGGGAAACATAGGAATAAAAAGGTTGTCTTTTAGTTGAGTTAAAACCAACAAATTTATATAGACCAACATTATGATCAACAGGACCAGAAGAAACTGCTTTGAAATTTTGATTGATATCTTTAAGAACATATTTGTTAGGCCATGCTTCAAATTTAAACCCTTTTTTACAAGCTCGATAAATATAAAGTAAGTTAATGGGCATGTGTTCAACATGAAAATCATCGTCCAATTGACCATTATTAACATTAACATTATCGGAACCAATTACGAAAAGTTGTTTACCATCACCTATAGAAAATTTCTAAGATATGTGTTTACGATTGTCATAAGAAGTAAATAAAGAAGCATCACCGGTCATATGTTTAGATGCACCAGAATACATTATCCATTCCACGCTAGAAGAAGAATTATTAGGAAAAACAACAGATGCACATAAATTTACTTGAGAGTAATGAGAACTTTTCTTTTTAGCTTTAGCCATTAAACATTTTGCTTTAAAACAATTATTTTCAGGATGGTTAGTTTTACCACAATGTTTACAAGAATCATATACTTTCTTATGTTTACTATTTCCATTAGAAGCATGATAAGCATGTCCATAATTAGTATTAGAGGGATTAGAACCTTTAGCATTATTAAAACTTTTCTTATGATGCGTATTAAGTGTAGTTAGAGCTTTATTAGGTGTGAGTTGTCCTGAAACAATTAACCTTTCTTACTCATTGATCAATCCTTTACAAAAATCATTAGAAGTTTGCTTCATAGTACTTAGAGACAAATCCAGAGCTCTATTCCTAGTTTGGATGAACATATCAAAACAAGATGGCATTTTACGTTCTACAAGAATAATAAGAACAGTGTTAGTTTTCTTGTAATCTTTACCACAACTATTTAATTTCTCATTTAAAGTTTTTAATTCAGCAGGATATAACTCAACTCTTTCAAATCCAGCAGGTACAAGGTAAAAAATCTTCTTTTCAAGATAATATGCAGAAACATCATCATATATATCAAATAAAGAGGAAATAATTTGCCATACCTGAACCGAGTTGTCTTCTGCCTCAATACTTACCTACATACTATCTGCAACAGTTTGACCAATGAGCCCCCTTGCTTGATCACTTTTAGCTTCCCATATAGTGAAATCATCAACAAAAATAGGTGTCTTGTGTTCACCATTAACTAGCCTCCAAAGATTCTTACTCTTGATAACATCAATCATCTTTCTGTTCCAGACAAGATAGTTAGAACCAACTAATTCAGGAACAGAAGCTACTTTGGAAGTCATAATGAGTGAAATTTTGTCAAGAAATAAAAAACCCTAATACTGAAAAATGACAGAAAAACGGTTAAGAACTTCAAAACAGTTACACTTTACTGATCTGAATCTACAAAAGCACAGTTAGAAACATAGTAAAGAAAAGAGGAGAAACTTTCACTTACAACTCTGTGAAAAAATGTTCCCAGAAAAGCCCAGTCTTCTGTTCTAGTCGCGTAGGTGGATCCATAATGGCAAGTTATGACCCTTTTGTATAACTGTCGTTTTTATTACTAAAAGGAAGCCCAGAAATACCCAGTTTTCGGTTCTGGTAACGTGGGTGGATCCATAATGGCATTTTCAATTCCAAGAACATGTTATAATAACAATTCCGGTAAAAATTGACCAAGTTACAACCCTTTTTTATAACTGTCATTTTTATAATCGGAAGAAAGATATCCTTAAGGAGAGCCCCGAAATCATGTAGATCTATAGAAAAAACATCAAGAAACCCTTGAAAAAATTCTGCAAAAATCTTACACAACAAGTTAGGGTTAGGGTAAAAAAAAATGCAGAAATATGCCCAGATTTGAAGAGAAGCCTAATGGCTACCAAATAGAAAGCAAATCTAGAACAAAATGACAATGTCCAAATGATAATCGTTATTGATTGAAATCTATAGATGGTACTAGATCATACTAACCCACTCTGATACCATGTTAGAATAGTAGAGTCAAGCTAAACTAGTCAACCTATCTAAGTAACCAACAACAAAGTCATAAAAGATAAGAACAGGAAAAGAAAAGGACAAGAGAACACCGATATATGTGGTTCACCCTAATGGGTTACATCCATGGGAAGGTAGTATTCTATTATCTCCAGAATTTCTTCTCCAATCTTACAAGAGAGCAAAGCACAAATACCCCAAAGAATATAGATGATGTACAATAGTGTCACAATAGTACCACTACTACATCAAGAATACATGATATGTAGAGACTCACTTGACCCTATTATATACTAAGAGATGAGGAGGAATTACTCTCACATATTGCATGTGGGATAATATAATTCTCCAAAATAACATCTCTTAATACAATACTATGGACAGATACTCTACACAAGTAAACACAACACCATATAACTATGGGTTAAATGTATTACTCTTTTACATAAGATTGTAGAAAACTTATGACATAATACAAAGACATTATAACCTTCCAAGGAATATAATATATTCCAACAAAATCCCTACTTCACCTATGGTCTTCTTGTCCTACACTACGATTGGACGAATCCACTGTGATTCTTTAATAGTTTCTATGACGCTTTCTTCCAGCATTTGGTTCAATTCAACTTTAACCTTTTCTTTGTAATGCAGGTTTAATATGTATGGTTGTTGCTTGACCGGTTTCGCGTCGGGCCTCAAGGGTATCTTCATTTCACCAAGGTCATTGACTATTCCTTTCATCTCAAAAAACTTAGTAGGGAACATGTCGTGAAATTCACGCAATAAATCAGTGATATTCCCCATAGTATCATCGTCCCAATAATCCCCAATATTGGAAAATTTTGGATTCTTAGATGAGCCAATATTTATTTTCTTAATATTAAGTGGACTAAGGAACTAGTCACTATAAATTCTAGCTCCTTCCACTGCACGCTATTAGATTTTTATCATTTAAGCTAGCATTAACTTAGGATCTTAACTGGGAGAATAACAAGCACAACAATCAAACACATAAGACAATGAAAACAAGATTTTCCTCAGGGAAACCATAAAGGAGAAAACCCTGCAACTTCCTTTCTATCCCAACAGCAGTAGCCTCTTTCTTTCTAGCCCCAACAACTTCTTCTTCCTCATCTATGCACTACAACTGAGTGTGAGTGAGTGTGTGATAAATAGAGAGGCTCACTCTCTATTTATACTAATTCCTGACTTGACAATGTCTGACTAGGGTTGACTTCTCTAGGAGAGTCTAATAACCCTAGTGCCCTAGAACTGTGAGGACTTTAACCCTTAAACAATAGGAGGGTTGTCCACAATGACTTGACATGACTTGTTTACATTATAGAACCTCCTGATAGGAACATTGGGGCATGACATGAATCAAATACATTATAGACACTTCCCATAATAAACATCTGGGTACAAGACATAAGATATACAATTGAATACATTCCGAAGTTACAGATACATCAACACTCCCTCTAACTAGGAAGGTATTCTTTCGACACAATTTTCAGCATTGGTCTTCTTCTCTGTATCGACTGGATCATCATGTCATCTTCATCTTCAAGTCTTCTTCATCTTCAAGTCATCATCGTCTTCGAATCTTCTTCATCTTCAAGTCATCTTTGTCTTCAAGTCTTCTTCTAAGTCATCTTCTTCATCATGAGATCTGGATCATCATCACTGTATCATCATCAAATCTGGATCATCATCAAGTCTGGATCATCATCAAGTCTGGATCATCATCACATCTGGATCATCACTTGATCTAGATCATCATCAAGTTTGGATCATCATCATCGATGCTATCTCAGAATTGTGCTATCTCTCGATTCTTCTTTTCATGGGAAGTTCTACAGAGCCATCCCTTTTTCATGCTTGTTGTAGGCCTACCCTTCATGTAGGTCTTTAGCACTTATATCTGACCCTAAGTTAGAATGGCCCACCCAGCTCTTACATCTGACCTCATCTTGTCAGAAAGGCATGCCCAACACTCACATCTAACCTCATCTTGTCAGAAATCCCCAGCACTCACATTTGACCATGTGTAAACACATCGCACCAGAATGGCTCAGCACTTACATCCGACCTCATCTTGTCGAAAAGGATCTGCACTTACATCTGACCTCTTGTCAAAAAGGCTATGCACTTACATCTGACCTCATCTTGTTAGAAAGGATCTGCACTGACATTCGACCATGTTTGAAAACATCGCATTGAAAGCGCTCTCAGTCCCAGACTAAGTATTCCTGGTAACTGACCAAGTGCCTCCATTCTCCCAGAGAATGGAATCAGCCCTTATATCTGATCATGTGGGAACACATCCCTCAATCACATCAAAATGGCCATGCACTCACATCTGATCATGTAAGGCTACATCCCACAATCATATCAGAATGGCCCTCAGTCCCAGATTGAGTATTCGTGGTAACTGACCAGGTGCCTCCATTCCAAGAGTGGCATTCAACACTTATATCTGATAATGTAGGAACCAATCCTATAGTCACATTAGAATGGCTCAGCACTCACATCTGACATGGAAGGAACCAAATCCTCTCACCATGACAGAATGGCTCAGCCCTTACATCTGACCATGGAAGGAACCTAATCCTCTCACCATATCAGAATGGCTCTAGGTCTCATAATTTCCCTTTGGAGGGAACCTCGATCTAGAGAACACCAAGCTTCTTCAACAAATCAGCTATCTGTTTGTCCATCGCAACATACTAGAGCTTCATTGCTCCTCTTTGCACCATATACCTAATATAGTGATACTTGATCTCGATATGCTTCGACTTGTCATGGAACACTGGATTCTCTGACAACTTCACACAACTCTGTTTGTCGCAATATATACAAGTAGAATCCAACTGGAGCTCACATAAATCATATAGTAGCTTTCTTATCCACACTGCCTCGTAACTAGCTGAACAAGCTATGACATATTCTGCTTCAGCTGTACTCAGTGCCACACAGGACTGCTTCCTGCTAAACCAAGAGATCACAACTGATCCCATACTAAAGCAGCATCCTGAAATGGTCTTCCTCTCGATGGCACTACCTGCCCAATCTGAATCAACATAACCCACCAGGTTAATCTTCTGATTTGCCTCGTACTTGAGCCCATAATCAACTGTACCCTTCAGGTACCTTAGAATATGCTTTGCAGCAATCAAGTGAACATGTCTTGGATTTGTCAGGAACTGACTCAAGGTGTTCACAGAAAAGCAAATATCTGGTCTCGTGTTCGTTAGGTACATCAAGGACCCAATCATCTAACGATACATCGTAGCATCAACCACTTCTAATGAAGCATCACTCAATAGCTTTAGGTTCGATGCCATAGGTGTGGTTATGGCCTTGCAGTCCATCATCCTGAATCTCTTCAGAATCTCTACTGCATACTTCCCTTGTCCAAGGAAGATTCCATCTGTATTTTGCCACACCTCCATGCCTAAGAAATAGTGCATCATCCCCAAGTATTTCATTTCAAACTCAACAACAAGATTCCTTTTTGTATCAGCAATCAACCCATCCATACCTGTTACAAACAGATCATCCACATATAGTAGGATTATCACTAGATTGCCATCTTCAACCTTGTAGTAAAGGTTGGAATATGCTTTACTCTTGGTAAATCCCAAACTGGATAGAAAGCCATCAATTCTACCGTACCATGTCCTGGGTGCCTATTTCAAACTATACAGGGCTTTCTTCAATCTACACACATGAGACTCCCTGTCATGTGTCTCAAAACCAAGTGGCTACTCCACATACACTTCTTCTTCTACTACACCATTCAAGAAAGAAGTCTTGACATCCATTTGGTGTATCTTCCATTTCATCACTCCAGCCAGAGCAAGTACTGATATGATGGAAGTGTATCTGGCTACAGGTGCAAAAATTTCTTCATAATCTATTCCTTCTTTCTGGGAGAAACCACAAGCCATGAATCTTGCTTTATATTTCTCTATGCTGCCATCTGTAGCATGCTTGATCTTGTAGATCCATTTGTAAGTTGCAATGGACTTCCCTTCTGGTCATGGGACAACATCTCGAACATCATTCTTCATGATCGATTGATACTCTTCGATCCTGGCCTCCTTCCATTATTTCCTTTCTTCCGCTTCTTCATAGTTGGAAGGTTCTTTATCAATAATGTCACATAGAAAGGCTACATAACTGGAGCAGGACCTAGTTCTCTTTCTTTCTTTGTGTGCTTCTTTTGAAGCTCCATATCTTTCTGCACCTTGGATAATTTCATGTACCTAAGCAGGTTTCCTCTTATGAGGATTCTTCTCCTAAGGTGGATCTACAGGTTCTCGAGGTTCTTCTAATTCTCGATCTTCTTCTTGAATTGCTTCGTTCATGGTTGTATCATGAATTCTGGGTGCTCTTGTTTCTTCAAGATCTTTAGCCCGTCTCTTCCTGGATTTGATGTAGGTTGAATATTCATCAAATGTTACATATCTACTAATGTCAATCTTCTTGAATCCTGGGAAGTATATTCTGTAAGCCTTCGAGATTTTAGAGCATCCCACAAATATACCCTTCTTTCCTGAAGGATCTAACTTCATCAACTTTTCTTTCGAAATGTGTATGTATACAGGACAACCAAATATTCTAAGATGGCTGACTTTTGGTTTCTTGCCGGAGAATACTTCTTCAGGTGTCTTGTTCTCGAGTTCTCTGTGTGGAGTACAGTTTTGTAGATACACCACTGTTCTGGCAGCTTCTTCCCATAGATGTATGGGAAGATCTTGATCATGAAGCATGGCCCTTGCTATTTCCATGATCATTCTAATGTTTCTTTATTTAGTCCCATTCTGTTGTGGATTATATGGAGTGGATAAATCCCTCTTAATCCCTGAGTCTTTGCATAGCTCTTTGAATTTATTTGATGTGAATTATCCACCATTATCTTATCGAAAGGTCTTGATCTTCTTTTCAGTGTGGTTCTCGATCAAGGCTTTGAATTCCTTGAACTTGTTGAATACTTCATCTTTGTTCTTCATAAAGTATATCCATGCTTTTCTAGAAAAATTATCAATAAAAGAAACATAGTATACATACCTGCTTAGTGAACTGGATGACATTGGACCGCATACATCGGAGTGGATGATTTCCAAGATTCCTTTTTCCTTGATCTCGCTACTTGGAAATGTCTTCTTTGTGTTCTTCCCTTTCGCACATCCTTTTCATACACCTTCATGTTTTGTCTGCATTTCTGGGAGACCTTCAACAGGTTTACTTGCAAGTGGTAGTGCTCTGTAATGCACATGTGCAAGCCTTCTATGCCAAAGCTCCTTTGGTTCTACTGAGTCATGAACCAAAGCTTATTCTAGTTGGCCCTTCAATTTGTATAGTCCTCCTTCTTGTTCCCCAATCACTACTACATCATTGAAAGACTTTCTCTTTGGCCACATGAGGACTTGGCCATCTACAAATGCAACCCTCATTCTTTTTGCATCTAATGCAAATATGGAGAGGAGGTTCTTCTTTAGTCCAGGTACAAACAATACATCTTTCATCTTGATAGACTTTCTAGAGTCTAGCTTGTATGAGGATTCACCACTACCTTTTATTGGATACTGGTAGTCATCTCCGAGTTTCACCTTGTGAGGTAATTCATGTTCAGATAGTTTCACAAAGGATTCCTTGAATCCTGTCATATGTTCGGAAGCACCACTGTCTATAACCCAATCATTGCTTCCATGTGTGATAGTTCCCATGAGAGCGGAAATCAGAACATATTCTTCATCACTTCAAGAATCATCATTGTCTTGTCTGTTTCTCTTTGTGGAAGGTTCATCATCCTCTGCAGCATGAGCATGATGTCTTCTCTTTTTTCCCTTCTTCTTGTGAGAGCTACTTTTGTTTCTAGGACAATCTCTAGCAAAGTATCCTCTTTCATCACATGTATAGCAAATGAACTTAGACTTATCTCTAGGCTTTCTAAAGTTATTCCTTTGATGAGGGTACTTACCTCTGTGGTGGCTAGATCTGGTTTTCTTGGATTGTACTATGAGAGCTTGATCTTCACTTCCCATCTTTTCTTCTCAAGTTGCTATCTGAGCTTCTTCTTGAGAGCATTCTTCCCATATTTTGCTGAACTTGACTAACTTCTTTCTGGCACAGATCCCTTGAATGAAAGAGTCCCATGTCCTAGGGAGACCATTCAAGGTGGTCATTACAATCTCTGCATTCTCCACTTCTTCATCTACTGCTTCAAGTTGTTCTTTGATATGGGAGACCTTTGTGAAGTATGACTATATGGTCTCTGCATTCTGGATCTTCACATTATTCAATTGGTTCCTCAAGGTCATCTTTTGGTTTATGTTCGTTCCTTCAAACAAATTGGTTAGGGCATCAAACATAGCTTTAGGTGTCTTCAGGGAGGACACCTATGGTATGAGGTGATCCTTGATTGAATCAGCAATAATCCTCTTAGCCATAACCAGCTTCTTCTTGTGTAAGGCCTTAGCCTCATCTCCCTCTGGAACTAGAATCTCCTCATTGATGTAGGAGTCCAACTCATTTTATTCCAGGACCAGGGAGATCCTATACTTCCAGTATCGAAAGTTATCAGCTCCCTCAAGCTTTTCATCAAGCTTAGTACGATGAGACATCTTAACTGAGAACCACAAATGGAAATACAAAATATTTAGATCTTACCAGGTCAAGATGTCGGATCTGAATCTAGAGCTGAATTTCTGTAGTGCTGGTTCAGGAGCAGATTAGGGTTTGACTTTCCCGGAGTTTTGTCCAACCAAATGCTTTGATCTTGATCTCTAAACTTTGATTTTGAGGAGGATATCAATCCACTCCTGGGCTCACTCAAAAATTCTACTTCTGTGGAAAGCCCTAATTTTTGGCACTAGTGTCGGGTCAAAAACTGAAAATGCTCAGAATCAGATTCTACATCGACAGAAATATGCGCCCTGGGGAGGAGAGTCATTCCAACCTTCATTTTATGAAAATCTATGGAGAGATCCAAAAAGTAGGAATCCCTAGTTTTCGTAGCTGCGCAGTGTCTTCTTCTCAGGTTAGCTTTGATACCATGTTAGATTTTTATCATTTAAGCTAGCATTAACTTAGGATATTAACTAAGAGAATAACAAGCACAACAATCAAACACATAAGACAATGAACATAAATATTTTCATCGAGGAAACAATAAAGGAGAAAACCCTTCATTTTCCTCAGAGATAGAATCAACACCAAATAGAAAAGCCCTAAAAACAGTAAGATGATATCTCGACAGCAGTAACCTCTTTCTTTCTAGTCCTAGCAACTTCTTCTTCCTCAGCTATGCACTACAAATGAGTGTGAGTGAGTGTGTGATAAATAGAGAGGCTCACTCTCTATTTATACTAATTCCCGACTTGAAAATGACTCACTAGGGACGACTTCTCTAGGAGATTCTAGGAACCCTAGTGCCCCGAAACTGCGGGGACTTTAACCCTTAAAAAATAGGAGGGTTACCCATAATGACTTGACATAACTTGTTTACATTATAGAACCTCCTGATAGGAACATTAGGGCATGACATGACTCAAATACGTTATAGACACTTCCCGGAATAAACATCGGGGTACAAGACATAAGGTATACAAGTGAATACATCCTGAAGTTACAAATACATCAACACATGCATACCCTCTGAATTCAGTATGTTTATATCAAGTGGGTCATTATCATCTGGTTCTCCTATAACATTGTAACACTCCATCCAATGATGGACTATTGTGCTACATTGATGGAAATTCGTGGTTGCGACTAGGATTTCTTTGAATAGCTTTTCCTTCATTATCTGTAGTGCAACATCAACTATTGGGTGTTCACTTGTGAACTCAAATTTCTGGGTGAATCTCGTAGCTAATTATTCCCATTCGATGGTTCCTCTTCATAATTCTATTGATGTATGTCAGTTCCTTGGTACCATATCCAATGTGTGTACGAACCGGTGATTCATGAACCCATTCTTGTCACAGATATTCTTTCCATGTCATGCGACAATGCTCAATATGCTCAGCAGGATTTTTCAATCCTATGTACTTATGACCAGTCTAACTCATCTCTTCTCCAAATATGATCTCCATCAATATTCTACACTGTGTCCATTCACAGATAGATTTTTTATGTGTACCCCACCATCTTGCAGGCATAGCTTTCAACACAAAGTCCAAGGTGGACAGTCGTTGTGATTCCATAAAGTTTTCTTCAAAATCCATCAGAAAAGATGCAAGGTTGGATAATCCTTCATATGTAGGCAGCTCACTTTCCTTAGCTCCTACACGTCACACATATATTTTGATTCTTACGCATCTTCTCATGGAGACCTTGTTGATAGCTAGGCTTTCACATCACATTCAAGCATGCAGTAAATGCTTATACACAGCCATCAAAGACAAGTAATTGGGAAGGGATGTCCAATCCGTTGATGTATTATCTTTCATTATTATTTATACATTATGAGAGAGGTTAGAGTGGTTGTACCCGCTCCAACTACTCATTTGTTAATATCTCTTTAACAATATACTTATACAAATATGATGACATTTAGGAGGTCAAGTAGCCCCCTCTACATCTCCCCCACAAACAAAACATTTCTTCATCATGAAGAGAACAAAGAAATATGCATCAATATCCTAGGTCTCTTCTACTGCTGAAGTAGTCCTCATTGTAAATCAACCATGCATACCACTATGCATAGGTAACTCATCCATACCAGCCGCTAGCTTGATAGGAAAACACACGTGTACAAGGCTCTACTGTGACTGGTTACTCTTCATCCTCCATCTTCAATCTGGAAGTAGTCTATCAAAGTATCATCCTCTCACAACGGCGGTCCACAATCCTCTTCCACAATGAGGTATTTTGGTTTAAAGCCTCCGTCTGGCTCATCTGATCGACATCTCCATTGGTTCAAGCATGCGGGGCCTTTTGGATCTTTGACTTTCTATGCCATTTCTCTGTCTTCTGGATTTCCGAGGTCACAACCTAGGAACAATTTCACCATTTTGATAATGCGGGGTACATTGTCGTCATGTCTTAGTGGATCACTTTGCTGTGTAGGTGAATGATATCTGCTTGAATGCCATCTTTTGAAACTCCTGCAATATTTTGTGATGCCTTCTCATGTGCACAACCAACTGCTTATAGTTCGACTGACTTAACATGACTCAGCTTACAATAGTTGGCAAGAGACCAACTTGATTTACATAAAATGGAGGGGATCTCCTACCTCACAAGAGAATCACGTTTAACCCCCTCTTGAATTCAAAATATTTAAAGACGAGTCACATCACTATAATGACTGGATCATCACAATTACATGTTTTTTTTGTTTTTTTGTTTGTTTTTAAATACATAAAATTCAATCAACCTGACTATACATGACAAGTAGTCGATCTCGACTAGAATGAGCATATCCACCAAACATAAAAAAATCAATGATCATATTGACCAAATAAAATTTACCCCCAAGTTACAAATGACTTATTATACATCGATCAAATTGAAGACATGACCAACCCAACATGCTTTTCATTTTACACCATCGGCATGCTTATAAAGACTCAACCGACATGGCTCAACCGGCATGCTTCAATGACTGCATAGTAATTTGAAAAACATTGGTCAGCAAGTATTGTAATCAAGCAATACTACTCATCATCAAAATTTATTATGTCAATAGACAGACCTCAAATTTATAACCAAGTGAATGAATTGGTGGCAGCTCCTTTGAAGAGGTGCTTTGGCAGAAACAACATGAGTCGTTGGTCGATCAATAGTCATTTCTTTGCATGTCCATCGGCAATACATCCTTTAAATTAGGTTGGTCGATTACTTCATATGGCAGTTAGTCGATAGTGGGCACAAGTAGTCAGTGGTTACCCATTTAATTCGTTGACAGTTAAACTAACACCCAACTAAATATTATCCAACCGACATCCATCAGATCTTATTCAACCTATAGAGAAGCTCTTTGAGGAAGATTGGAAAGAGGTATCTGCTAATCCATGAATGGACAATCTTCTTCAATGACGTGTAGCTCTAACAGGATTTACCACATAATATTCTTCATTGTTTCAATGCACAAAAAGTGCATCTCTGGTAATCAAATTTTGGAAGAGTGGCACAACAGATCTTCACGTAGTGGAATAATGAAGCGAATAAAAAACTCTAGTGTTGCAATAGTCTCTTTTCAAAGGAATATTCTCTCAATATGCATGAACTCTTTAGATAAATACCAATGAAGACCAATACAATTCCACACAGTCTTCAACCCATGAGCATACCTTCATGAGAATGATCTTCATGGTCATCCATCCATCTTTACTTATACAAATTGCAAAGATTACACAATGAGCACACAACAATAGTCTACATTCATCAAACTTGACTGAGGATGGAAACTTCACACATAAGTATCCACATTTCTTAAAAAAATGATCTTCACAAGATTTCATGCCAAATAAACATGAGCTCTTCACACTTAAATTTATCTTTCAATTTCTTGAGAGAGATAGCAAGTTTTAAGAGATGTTGCATCTTTTCAAAAAAAAAAGTGGTCACAACTCATGGAGTTCTACTTAGTGAAGCTACAGGATTTGCTTATAAATTTAGGGTTTCCCCTATACTCTCCAATAGTCTTCAACATCTAGCAAAAAAAAATTGTAGAGACAATTTACATCTACACTCTGTTGCATGAGGGAAAAATCTTCAGTGGATTTTCCTAAGAGGATCAAATCATTACCATAGAGTTTTCACAAATCTTCATGGATCCAGTGTGGGAAAAGGATATTTAATGCACAACTTAGCCTCTGAGTCTGTAGCTCAACATATGAATTTCAAAAGATTATCACGTACCAAAAATTGCAACTCTCCATATGAGTCTTTACCAATGCATCTTAATACGTTCACTAGAAGAGAAGTCGCAGCTCCACATTCAATGAGTTCAACTTGTAGCACCACACATCCCTCGATATCAGAACAAAAGTGTCCAAACTTCAACGCAGTTCTTGGCCGTAGTTCGTAGCCGAAGGTAAATGAAGGCAAGTGATAGAGAGCATACATGCTCAAGAAGCAGGTTACTATACAAGTCAATAATTGATTTTGATTTTGTAGTCGAACTATTCATGGTCGGTCTTGTAATGGGTAATTGCTTCATCTTGATCATTTCTCCATAATGAGTAGTCCTTATTTCTTTTTTCATGTTTTTCTTTCATCTCACAATTTCTTGCAGGATTTCTTGCAGTTAGGTTCGAATCGTCTCCATCCGCTGTTGCTGTCACCCAGACCGAACAGAGAATGACAAGAGTGCCATATGTTGATAGCTAGGCTTTCACATCACATTCAAGCATGTATTAAACACTTATACACATCCATCAAAGACAAGTAATTAGGAAGGGACGTCTAATCCAATGATGTATTATCTTTGATTATTATTTCTACATTATGCAAGAGGTTGGAGCGGTTGTACCCGCTCCAACTACTCATTTGTTAATATCTCTTTAACTATATACTTATACAAATATTATGACATTTAGGAGGTCAAGTGGCCCCCTCTACAGACCTCATGCAGTCTGTTCTGCCAATTTTCCAAGGAATCACCTCAATCAGATGTGCAATAGCTTACACTCTACCAACTCAACTTTACATCAAATGTTGGATTTATATAATATTCCCTTGAATATATGACATTATATAATTGATCAAGTTAATTTCCTTGGTCTTCATTGTTGACTAGCTCAACATATCTTTTCCCTTCGAGTGGATCAATTAGTGCGACGACCCTTTTTTCAGAATCTTCAAATGATAAGATTATTTTCTTAAAATTAATAATGGTCTGATTTTCTATCGCCTAGCCTATTCCTAAAATTTTTGGATAACAATTACTGTCATTGACAATGTCAATTACTTCGAAGTCTAAATATATCCTCAAGCCTTTGACTTGAACATGTACTTGATTTAGTCTACCAATGGGTAGAACCTTTGACTTGTAACATCCCGGTTTTGACCCCGTTTGCATTAAAATGTATATGATGTATATATTGTAATAAATCGTGGTGAGGAGCTAAAGGCAAAAGCCCCACCATCAATCTAATGTGTTGTGTTCTGACGATCAAAACCATTGCCGATGGTATATTCGTGCTAGTCGACACATTATAATTTTTGCATCATGTAAATATGCATTTTAATTAAAAATTCCCACAACCAACTATGTCAATGCAACCATAATGAAGAGGGCATGATTTTCCTAAGGATAAGGAGGGGTAAATGTCTAACCCTTGGGAGCCATTGGGGAGAATCCAAGTGTCAATTGATGAACCCATTTATCTCTCACCCACCTTTTGTCTCACTCACCTTTCTTTATCTCATTCAACTACCAAATTAACTCCTTTGATGTTAGTTGGGGGAAGTTATTGCATGGACAGTGGGTGTGGCAAGACTTTCAGTCCTTTCCCACACACACACTCCACCAGGGATCTCATTCACCCTCACATGGACAGGAAGGGGGGACGACCCCATTATTCATTTTTCTCCTCACGGAGGGAATGAGGAGAGCGACTTCACATTCACAGTTTTGTTGTGGGTAGATCAGATTCAGGATTTGGGCTCTTGGACGTTTTCTCCTCATGCAGTCACTCAGTCCTCACCCATGCATACCACGACTGGATCAATCTTCCTCCTGATTTTGATGAGTGTAACTTCCTTCATGTTGTGGGTCTGGGGGTGTGAATTCATCTTCACGTCGGTTAAATTTCCTTCCTCACGCAGCTGAGAAATCGTTGTTGGTTTCCCCATGAAATTTGGGTTGTTGTGGGTTCTGTTGAGTTGTTTTGGCCACGATAGGGCCAAGAATGACTCAGGAATTGAAGATCAGTCGGAGCTGTGTTTTAACCATTCTTGTCATTCTAGTTTTGGTTTGTGGTGTTTTCCTTTCAATCCCAAGGCTGTATGTTTTGCTGTGTGTGCACAGTGGATGGGTCTTTGGACTGTGTAGGAGTGGAAAGGAGTCTGCTTAACAAACCTACTATTTATAGGAGCCTCATAAACAGAGATAGAGGGTTGACTCTCTTCTCTACACCCCCCTAAATAACACTGGAAGGGAAGTCACGTCCTGAGGGACTGTGTAGCAGATAAGGGAATGATTCCTTGTGTTGGGTGTGTGTGGATGTCCTAGGAGTCAAGCTAGTTCTGGTGTAGGCATCTGTAGCTCTTCAGTGATCCCACTAGCTTAGCAGAAAGTGATTCCATCTTCTGGTAACCTAATAAACCCAACATGTTGGCTTGGTTATGTGTTGTTGTGTACTCTTGGTTTGATAAACCTAACGGTGTTGGCTTGACTGAGTCTTGAAATATCTTTGGTTATGTGTGAGCCTGCTTAGTTCCTTATTCCTTGGGGAATCATGCCCAACTCGAGGGTGGCAGTGTTGCTAAGAGACTAAGGAGCACACTGGCCTATGGTTGGGTGGAAGGTTGCAGCAACATAGCTGGTTGCGGGACGAGATCCCTCATAAGATAAGTATTCTTGTCTATTTCATATCTACAATTGTATTTGTTGTGTAAGGAAAATGATGAACATGCTAAATGCCTGAATTGAATGTAGTTGCTTCTGATGTATGATGAATAATTATGCATCTATGCATGTTTTACTTCAAAGCATTTCAATTCTTTCATGTGTGTGTTCATGGGGCTAGTTCCCCGGGTAGATAGCAGCATCAGTAGCGTCTTCTTCGTCGGTCGAAGGGTCGCGGACGTTACATGACTGGTTCACAAGCATTAGCTAGATGGGAGACCAATCTAGTCATGGATTATTCATGCTCTCCCATGTTTGTCTTGTCAGTATGTTGACATCTGAGCCGAGGTCTAATATGATATAATCCATATCATAATCTCCAATCTGTACAGTCATTCACAGTTCTCTGCCTTTTTTTATTCTCCTCCCGATATGGTTTACTCTCTTTTCAGGTCGCAGATCTTATGGGGTTCCCTCTATGAGTGTTGTAAATTCTGTGAAAACATCTATATCATTTATTAGTGCTAAACAACTTTTGTAAAATTCTTTAAGCTTACTAACCTTTTTTATTCTCTTATTCCGGAGTAGTTGCTCAAATATATGGGGCATAGTCTTGACTTGTCCATATGTCAACGGTTGATTGGATTCAGAAAAATTTGGTCGCAAATCCAAGAATATTTCCTTCTCCTTCTTGACATCTAACATAGATTTATTCTATGCCATAAGGTGCACCTGTGGTTTTCCATGCTGTGTATTCTAGTCTACTCATGTCCAGCAGCCCCTCTTGTAACAACAATGATGTTCAGTTCTCTCGGCTCAAGAGAGATCATTTGAATATTTTGGTTGGGGTTCGGATTTTGATTCTGTATAGGGTTGGGATTTCCAACCGTTCGAGCTTTCCATTTCACAATGAATTGTGGGCATTGTTCAGCAGTATGATCAAATGCTTTACAATATGTACATGTTTTCGTAGGACTTTGACAATATCAGGAATAGTGTCCTGGATGCCCACAATTATAAGATATGACTTGGCCTCTTCCTTGACCAAATCCTCCTCCTCCTTGTTGTTTTCCTTGGCCTCAAAAATTCCACCCCCCTTTGTTGAGGGTATTCTTGTTGTGGTGGATACTGGTTCTGTTGATACTGTGGCTGAGGATATTGCAATTATTGGTTTTACAGTAGCGGATATTGAGCAGGATAGTATTGAGGTTGCGCTTGTTCACCTTGCATTTTCTCATCAATTTTCATCAAGAAGGTATCCACCGTCTTTTCATGCAGTAGCTGAAGTGCTCTGTAGTCTTTCCCATCATGTCCTATTTATTTGCAAAATTTAAAGTACATACTAGATGGGGTACATACGATATTCTGTAAGTACAGACACTCTTCATATTTGTGGCCCCTAGTTTGACATATTATAAACCAAGGAATTCATTGGGTATTTATCGGGTTCAACACCCGTTGCAACGTAATTCATGAGCGTTGGGAAATTGTATTTATGTTGTCCATATGTTCTAGATCTTGTACACCATAGTTCCTCTTGAAATTATTTTCCGTTCTTGATATCCTAGAGTTGGTTCGTAAGTTTGGTCAGCTGTGACTGAATTTTCATCATTCCCACGCCAGTGTTTCCAATCGTCAAGGATTCCAGCTTCATTATTATTTCAATAGTTGATTTCTATGACACAAGCTTCTGTTGTATCAATGGTATCCATATGTGTGGAAACAAGGAGGAAATGAACCATTCCTTATGTTGTACATTCGAAATTTGGAAGCTTAATTTGTCCATTAATGTCTTGAATCTTTGGTCGAAGTTCCAAACAGATTTTGTAGGAAGCTAATTGATATACTTGATCTCAGTAATGCACTGTGACTTAAACTTTGGCTTCTTGAATTCATCTATCATGCCCAATCGCATCTGGTCGAGCATTCTCTGGGAATCTCCTACTAGCACTATGGATAATTTCATGTACCAGTCTAGCGTACGACCTCACAGAGTTGTGATGATTTGTTCTCTCTTTATGTTTTCATCCTGTAACTGTCGCACAGTCTACAGGGATCCACAAAGAAACCAATGTTGTTCCGGGTCTTCCAACCCATTTCCATTGAATATTGGTAATTTCATATCATATCCAGCCATTGTATTAACTACTGGCGTGTTTGGAACAAAATTTTGGCTAACCAGACTCCCTTGTCCACTATTTACAGTGTCAGTACTACTTGTATTTACATATGAACTTGGAGATAAGTCTCAAGATCTTATCTTGGCAACACACGAGATGATGCTGGTGTGTTGTTCTCGTGTCTTGAAACTGGAGCTTCAGTTGAATCTTCTAATTCTTTGTCTCCTTCAGATATCAACTTATATTCTTCTTCTTTGTCGATGTATGGCACAAGCTCGTAGTATGCTTCTTCTCTAGTTGTACTGCAACATTCTCTTTCTCTGCGAGTCTTTCTTCTCTTTCTAGGTCTAAATGTTCTTTTGCTTCTTAAACAACTAGATTCTAGTTCAGTTCCATTATCTCCCAAGAAAATTTCAACTCAGTTTGCATCATTTTTCTCATAGTTTAACTATGACATACCCTCCATTTTATACACATCTTTAATCTTGTCACATTCGTAGAATTCCTTTTTTACATATAAGCATCTTTATCCTTGTCTTTAAAAATGACAAATATCTATCATGTGGTCCTTGAAATTTTTTTTGCTCCCCCTCACTATATGAGGTTATTGTGTCAACAACAAACTCAGTAATGTATCCCTCCAAGATACTATCTATCCAAAAATGTGCATCCCTCAACATAGGTTTTCTTACTCGTTTCAATCTCTCAATCAACTCAGGATTCCACTCCCTTGGTTCTTCCCCTTTGAAATTTCTTTGTTGGGTTGCAACTTAGACAACCACTCATACAAGACATTGGGAAACTCAGAAAAGAAAATATCATGGATATTCGTATAGAGGTACCTACCCAACCACTCACTTGGGTTCCACCAATATCCTTTACCTTCTTCTCACTCGAATTCTAACACTTTGACATCCACCCAATCTTGGATCTCAGGTTTTGTTGGTTCCCACAACATATCCCTCACCAAAATGATTCTAATCCTGACAATGGAACCATTTGTTGTATTTTTTGTCCCTCCTCTTAGGATCCCGACATAGGTTCAGTCCCTTCTTCTTAGTGCAACAAATCCCAAGATATCAGCCTAGCAGAGAAAAATCTATTCGGCAACACTTGTGATGCAGATGCAGTCTCACATGAGATATCTCTCATTCCTTATTGAATAAATTCCAGAACCAGGTTTTCGTAGTTGGGTGGGGGATTTATGATACCTTAGTCACATAATAAGGTGCTCAATGAATCCTGAGGGTGTATTACTTCTACTTATTATAAAAAACCATATCTTAACTCAACTATTCTTGTGCAACGATTCTAACACCAACCCATGTGCATCATAAGTGCATTTAACTGAAAACAACACGACTAATATACATATATTCATTCATGAGAAAACTGATAAGCATTCATTCACTGCAAATTTATACAGATAACTCAAACACATTCAATCATTCACACAAATACATAGAAGTTAATGTGGAAACCCATCCGGGAAAAACCCACAAAGGTGCACTACATCTGGACTGAGAAATATATGCACCTTTCATTTACGCACTAAGCTGCAGACTCTACTCTAGATATTCTTCTTCAACATTACAAACACTCTCTTGCTCTCATGATCTTTGTTCTTCTACTCTGCTCTCTTCCTACTCAACTCTACTAACAATCTGGACACAGTTTGGATCAACTCAACCTTTCCTACACTTCTGCGCACTCAGCTGCAGATTTTTTAACTCAAGCACACTCAACTAACTCTAACAGAAAACAACTATAGAGTTACTAGTAGTCTAACAACAATCAACAACTAACATCAATGAAGCTCACAAGAGTCTCATGAGATTCTAACCCGCATACAGCTTGGGTTCTTCTCTTTATAGCCTCGTTTATAGACTTGTTACAGACTCGTTACCAGTCACATTATCAATTGAATTCCTATACTTAGCCAATAGGTTGTCTTTCCTATTCTAGTGACACCTAATAATGGGCGCTAATAGCTTGATTTACAACAAAATCTTCATACGTGTGTCTTCAGTTGGCTCTAGCCGAACTCGTACCCATGATCTTTATGGCCTGTCCCTTTCTAGCCATTTTTTATTAGTGTCATTTCCCAACCATTATTTCATTTGCACGCCTTCTGGTACTGGTATTCCATCGCATATTTCCTTGTCACATCCCTTCCTTCTTCCATCGTGCATCTTCCTTCTTTTGTGGCACTTGTTTCTTTTCTCTCTCTTCATCCTTCTTCTTTTGTTTCCTTTGTCGCAACTCCTTTCCCTTCTTCTTTCCTGTCGCTTCCTTTGTCGCAGCTCCTTTATCTTCTTTCTTAGCTCTTCTCAATACTTAGGCATAATTCTAAATGAATTATGTTTTTCTTTCCCTAGGCCCAACACTTCATCATAAAGAAAAATTCCTTGGACATGTCTAAATACCCCAAGGAAATGAAATTTTGACTTCGAGCACCAAGCTTGTCTCATTTCTCCTTTGATATCAAGGAATACCAGGTGGAACCAAAAACCCTAAGATGACTCACAGAAGGGATGTGGCCATACCACATTTGACGTGGTTTTTTGTTTTGAAGAGCACGATATGGATTTCTATTTCTCAAATAGATTGCACATAGAACTACATCACCTCAAAACATCAATTTGAAATTCTTGCAAAACATTATAGAGCTTACGATATTTATAATGGTACTATTCATTGTTTTTGCCACACTATTTTTTTTATGGTTGTAAGGAACTATAGTTTGATGTGCAAACCCATGTTGACAAAGATAGTCTTCAAAATCATTAGAATTTTATTATTTTTCATTATCAATATGAAGTGTGCAACTATGAGATTGTGCTTGATTTTCTATCCATGCATGAAATTTTTTTAATGCTTGAAACACTTCATATTTTTCTTCAAGAAGTATTCCCAACAACTTATAATGTAGTTATCAACAAATTTCATGATATATTTATTACCATTGGAAAAAGAAAAAGGCATGGGGCCACATAGGTTAGAGTGAATCAACTCTAACTTTCTACATGCTCTGAATTTTGTCTCTTGAAATTGTTGCTTACTATGTTTTCCTTAAAAGCATGCATCACATTTGTTCATCTTCTTAAGAATGTTGGGAAAACCAAAAACACCATTCTTTCTCAACAAGAAAATACTATTATAATGTATATGACCATATCTAGCATGCCATAACAAAATGGATGACAAACTACCTTCTTCATGCCGAGAGAGTTAGGAAAATTTATGAACTTTTGCAGATGATCCTTTCAGCTTCAAGAACTTTTCATCTATATATCTGGTCTAGATGACCTAGTTGTTAGAGGAATTCCTTATCTATAATATTCCATCAAACATGTGGATGGAATGTCCTTGTTTTCAAATATGCACCAAGTATAGAAGGTTTCTATGAAACTCTGGAAGATAAAGAACATTATGCAACAAAAAAGTCATAGAATCCAATCAGCTTGAGCCTAATGGAACCAATTCCATTTGGTTCGAGAAAGGATTTTTTTGAAAAATACATTATGCTATCTACATTTTCATTCGGTTCTTCAAAACAATATTTTATAAATTTCATGTGGGATGTTGCACCAATATCAAGAAACCAAGTGTAACATCCCCATCCCTCAATCCCACTCGTGAGAGGGAACACTAACTGATTCGGGCTCTCAAAATTTCACATAATTATGAATTTATAACATCTAAATGCATGTGCATATACATAATAAAAATACAAAGTGGAAATAACTCAATACACACACACACAACATGAAAATTTCATGCATAATTATCACATGCATAGAAAACTAAAAATCATTGCACATCAACCAAAAAAATAGTACTTCTCTTTAAACAAACAAAATATAAGTAATTGGATGTGTAAGAGTGATTTTACACCCAATTGTATAAGGCACTATGTCCAGAATATACTCTTTCTACTGAGAGGCCACCCCCAAGCTGGCCCATGAGGCCACCAGGGTTAAGGAAATACCTACAATATTCTCTCACTCATCCCATAACCAATTCTACTCTCTATGCTTAGACAAAAATCATATAGAGATCTATAGATATCTCACTAAACCATCGCATCCATGGAAATCCTTCGTGACTTCTCCACACAACACAAGGAAGGAATTCCCCTTCATTGATCCATAGTTCCCTCAAGGAATCCAACCCTTACAGTGCTTACCATTGTATGCAATAAGAGACCAACCTATTCCATGTTGTTAGAGAACCTCATGTACCATAAATTATGGTTTCTATAGGATTCAAAACTAGTGGAACTCAATGTGTAAGGTTTCTTGGCTTTCCCAACCTCTCTACTCACCTACAACCATCAATTTTCTCTTCCCAAAATTCAGCTCTATCTTCGAATTCAAATTTCCTGAGTTATGCATAGTCTAGTAATTGTCATGAACAACAATAGGAAACACTATGTAGTGTATAAAACATGCATGTGAGAAATGATCAAAAGAGTGTTCATTCCAAGGGATATGAGATGATGGTGAAAAGATTGTTAAAATAATGTAACTTCGGAAGATATTCTACTTGTATTGTATTCCTCCTTTCGGAGATGAGTTTGGTCTTATTAGAGTCATTCAAGGATGCAATGTAAACCTCCAAATGTAACTCGGGTCAATAGTACCCAAGTGTCAATATAATAAATGTTATTTGTGGTGTCCAGTTGTACAAGTTGGCCCCGACAGCTAGTGAAGTTGGCCCCACCAAGTTAGAGGTCAATTCAATAGAAGAATATAAATAGGCAAGCACTCGCATTCATTTGTACTCACTCACTCAAGCAATTTTTCAAGAGAGAGAAGAACTAGTGCACTAGAAATAAGTTAGAAGCAGTTGTATGGGTTTTACACTGCTCTGGTCGAGATCTATATTGAGGAAATTTTGTGGGGTTTTCTCCCTTGTGGTTTCCCCAAGGAAAATCTTTGTGTTGTTGTGTTCTTATGTTTTATGTACATGTTGTTCTTTTAGTGATCTTCCAGTAATTTGTTTTAATATATCATCTAAGCAAATTGATAAAACTTAACATGGTATCAGAGCCACCTTGAAAGGAGGCACTGCACAAATAGGGTCTATCATTTTGAACAAATCCCTCGACAGATAAACCAAGAAAGAGGGCTCCCTTAACTCACCCTTGAAGAGCGCATCTTTATGTGAAGACAGATCCATAATCTAAGAAGTTTCAGTTTTTGACCTGTTACTGCTGCTGGGACAAACTAGGGTTTCAATTTTTCTATGACTCCATCATCCATCTCATGAAAATCAAGTTACAATTCACCTCGCCTCAGGGAGGTGCATATTTTCCACCTCTCAACCCTATTAGGGTTTCCAGTTGATAAATTAGGGTTTCTAAATAAAACCCTAGGTCATCCAAAAGGAGGTCATCCAGAAATAGTTTTCTTCAAGTAAGTACTCTTCCTCCTTGTTTTGTTCAAAGTTGTCATTCTATTGAAGATGAATAAGAACACCAAGCTTGATGAAAATCTTGAAGGAGCTGAAAACTTCAGAGCATGGAAGTATATGATCATGCTCATCCTGCAAGAGAATGATCTAGACAAACTTGTGAAGGAGGAAGTTAAAGAACCAGATGAGGAGGAAGCTAAGTCCAAGCATACGAAGGATATGATCATAACCAAAAGGATCATAGCTGACTCCATCAAGGATAACTTGATTCCTCAAGTATCATTAAGGGAAACTCCAAAATAAATGTTTGATGCCCTCTCTAGTCTATTTGAAGGTAGAAACATCAACTCGAAAATGAATCCGAGGAATCACCTGAAAAGTGTAACAACTCAAAATTAAGAGATTACGCAATCTTACTTCTCAAGAGTGGCTCAAATTAGAGATCATCTAGAAGCCATTAGTGATACAGTAGAAGAATCAGAAATTGTGATGACCACCTTAAATGGTCTCCCAAGAGATTGGGAATCTTTTATTTGAGGAATATGCTCAAGAAGGAAACTAACTAAATTAAGAAAGATATGGGAAGAATGTGTCCAATAAGAAGAAATAATCTTAACTAGAGAAGCGAAACTAAATGATAACGAAGATCAATCCTTGACAGTCCATGCCAAAGGAAAGTACAAAAGGAATAGTCATGATCATCCTCATAAGACTCAAGGGTTCAAAAGACCCAAGAAATACTTCTCAAATTATGAGTGCTTCACTTGTCACAAGATGGAACACATATCCATAAATTGTCCCATGAAAGCAGAAAGAGTTAAAAAGATGAAAATATTCCAAGCTCATGCTGCTGAAGATAGTGATCAACAAGTTGAAGAGGAAGCAAAGAAAGATGAAGAATCCAGTGAAGAATATGTATTGATATCTACCCTAACAGGATCAATCTCACCAGGAAATGACAACTGGTTAGTAGACAGTGGTGCATCCAAACACATGACAGGTTACAAGGACTCGCTATGATTCCTTGTACAAAAAGAATCACCACAGAAAGTAATGCTTGGAGATGAATCCCAATATCCCATCAAAGGAATGGGAGAAGCATCCTATAAGTTGGACTTTAGAAAATCCATGAAGATTAAGGATGTCCTATATGTCCTTGGACTAAAGAAGAACCTCTTGTCTATTTTAGCTTTGGACAAGAGAGGATTCAGAGTTGCTTTCATAGATGGAAAAGTCCTCATGTGGTAAAAAGTAAATACCATCGATGATGCAGTAGAAATTGGAATTGAATAAGGAGGACTCCTTGAACTGAAGGGACATGCATATTCAACATTAGAAAGAAATACAATAAATCCATGTGAGCTTTAACACAGAAGGATTGCTCATATTCACTACAAATCTCTACCAATAGTAAGCAAGGTTGTGACTGGTCTACCAGAAATTCAGATAGAACATGAAGGAGTACGCAAAGGATTTGCACAAGGAAATTATAGTAAGAATCCCTATCCTAAGAGTGACAACAAAGAAAAAAGTATCTTAGATAGTATCCATTCATATATATGCAAGACAATGCAAAAAACTCCATTAAGAGGGTATGTTTACTATGCTTCTTTTATTGATGACTACTCTGCAAGACTTGGATATATTTTTTGAAAAAGAAGGATGGAGTGTTTGAGAGATTTAAATAATTTAAGGACCTAGTAGAAAACCTCTCTGAGAGGAAAATAAAGATTTTAAGATCAGATAATAGAGGAGATTTCACATCAAATGAATTCAATGATTTCTGCAAGGAAGATGGGATTAATAGGGAGCTCACCCTTCCCTACAATCCTAACCAAAATGGTCTAGCAGAGAGAAATAATAGATATATCGTGGAAGCAGTAAAAGCTACGATACATTATCAAGATCTACCAATGTACCTGTGGGAAGAAGCAGCCATAACAAGAGTACATGTATAGAACATAATCTTCCACAATGCCCTTGGGGACAAAACCCTACAAGAAATGTTTTCCAGAGAAAATGGCACGTCCCCACCCTTCTACCAGAGAGAGGATGCAACTAATTCTGCTAGCAATCAGGGCAAACTGGCCCCATGAACATTATATAAAATGCAAGAAACTTAAAAACATACACATATGTATAAAATATGCAATCTACAATGGAAGCATACACATTCAAGCATTCACATACATGATATCCATACTCATAAAACAAGACACATTCATCATGTTCAAGCATTTAACATGTTCATGATAATTTACGAAGAAAATACAATTGCAGAGTTAAATACAAGAATACTTATCTTGAGAAGAAGCTTTCCCCACAACTAGATATGTCGCTGCAACGTTCCACCCAACCATAGGCTAGTGTACTCCTTACTCTCTCAGCATCACCACCATCCCCAAGCTAGGAATGATTTCCACAGGGAACTAGAGGACACAAACTTACACACGGCAAGGCCAAACACCCACTGTCAAGCCAATAACCTCATCCAAACACAATCATCCCACTAACGGGTGGATTCTTGGACTTACTCAGCCAAGGAAAGACAAGAATGCTCTACACAACACAATGCAGGTTCAGACCAAAGAACAGATGCATACACAGCAAAATACAAAATTTTGGGTTGAGGAAAAATAGTTGGGAAACAAAACGAATTGCCAAGATGGGTGAAAATAGCCCCCTAGCAGCAATTTGATTCCCAGGGTTTTTTGTCCCTAACGTGGCCAAAACGGATTCAACAACACCCAATAAATTGTGGGTCTCTTCTCCCACTCGCTAGGCATTACTAAAAATTATTTCCAACTTGGAAAAAAATGGGGAATTGCATCCAAATCGTGGGGGAGGAAACCCAACCACATATCATTACCAAAATGAATTCCCAGTCTAAGGTAAATGAATAGAATGACTGCCCACGTGAGGGAAAACACACACAACAGACCCAAAAACGGGAATGCCACACACAGGAAAATCCTAGCTACTTGAGAGATCCCCAATGTGGATGAATGATGGCAATAAAAATGCCCATGAGCCCCCAACATGAAGGAAACATACACAGCAAGCCAAAAACATGAAGGAAAACAACTCCCAAGATTCCACTGCATGAGGAAATGGAGAACGTGGGTGGATAACCAAATGGGAATGCCCCAAAAGTTTAAAAAAAAATTCCCAAAAATGGGTTCTTCCCCAAATTTGAATTTCTGACTTCCATACCTTACCCATTCTCATGAAATAACTAACCCAACCAATTTTTGGCAGAATTAAATAATTGGTTGAATAAGACAAGAAAGGTGGTTGACAGCTTGATGGGTTCTTTTATTGACATTTCGATTTTCCATATTGGCCCCAAAGGTTAAATATCCCCCCCCTTATCCTTAGGAAATCATGCCCCCATCTCTTTTAATGTTGCATTGACATAGCCAGTTGTGGGTATTTAATTAAATTGCATATTTACATGATGTCCAAAATTATAATGTGCCGGTTAGCATAAAATACCATCGACATCGATTTTAATCTTCGAAACATAAACTGATAAATTAATGGTGGGGATTTTTCCTTTAGCTCCACACCATGATTAATTACAATATTTACATCATATATATGTAATGCAAATGGGTCAAAATCGAGGTGTTACATTCCCCTCCCCCTTCAATAGTACTGTTCTCAGTGCTCATCAAAACTGAACAAAAATGCTACCCTGGCGCTACCTCAGTGCTCTGCAAGATTAAACAAAAATGGATGTGCCAATCATATGGAATCTTCGAGGTCCCATGTAGCCTCATTGGGATCATGGTGCTCATTCTACATTTTCACTTGTCCAATAGTATGATCTGGAACTCCTCCTTGGCCCTACTACGTGGTTGCATGGTTGTCTTGCGTACAGACTCCTCCAAGTCCTCTAATCGGATGTCTTACACCCTGGGAGTCCCCACTGATGCATATCGGTGCCTAGCTGGCAGGGGGGTGAAGCTATGTACTCTTGTACATCCTTCCAAAGGAGTCATTTTTCTCAAACGCATCCTCTCGAGAGCTGTGCACTCCAGGACGGACCACCATCATCTCTCCTGCGTTACATACAAGCATGCAGTTTATATGAGATGTCATTATAAAAATAATTGCTATTATAGGTTTTCAAACCTATCCCAAACACATCGCTCTGAGAAGCTATGTATCCAAGTACATCCTTCTGAGGAGCCATGTATGCCCAGTACATATTTTCATTATCTTACTTGCCCAGCCTTCACACAGAGATGCTGGATGGACACACGTTAAGACCCTTAGATCTGAAGTAACTCTTTGTATTAAAAAGATAGATCAATTAGACAAATCCTCCTTATAGCTAATACAATTAATTGATTATACGTTCAACAACCCCAGGTTTGAAACAGTTCTCCATATTTACACAATGTAAATCACAACATCCTATCCCTATTATGGGGCAGCCATGAAGATCTCTAATCTCCCTAAATGACAACAGCGGTTACAAACGTGGAAAGATGAAAGATAGGAAATATAGGGAAACTGTGAATCGAGCCATGAGTAAGGATATCTTCAGATCACAGTTATACATGAGCAGCAGCGCACTGCTGACCTCCAAGTCTGACGCATTCTGTTACAGCTATCTTTGTACAGCTTTGCCTGGGATAACACACTGGGACCGCATTCCTTGGGCAATGGTAGGATGGATGGTGATCAGCTTGAGCAATGAATTCCCATCGTTTTCATAGCATGTTCATCCTGATCTTTCTGCAGTCCATATATCTCAAAATACCTTTATAAACCATCATATGTTAGCATACTGAGAGATATGAAGCCTTAATTATCACATTCATAAGTATTAATAAAATAAAACAATGACCAATCATACCTTGGTGGATTGAAGAGTAGATTGGAGGTAAAACATTTATTTGGCATGCTCAATGGGGTAGGATAGGACAAAAAGAGGTAATTAAGGATGGTCAAAAGGGGCCATTTCTGGGCCCAACAACAACCCTTAGGTTTCCTTCTTCATCTAAGCACACAAAATTCTTGTTGTAACAATCAATCTTTTCTCTATGTGCTTCCAACCAATCCATTCCAATGAGGACATCATATGATCCAAGTTGCAGAACATTCAAATCTGCATAGGTGAGTAACCCATCCATGACCAACAAACATTTCATTACCACCTCACTGACATCTTGCTGGATTCCATTGGCTAGTTGGACTAACCATGATCTGATATGCTTTTATTTCTTCAAAGTGCACATCTCAATAAGTCCAAGGGTGATATAGTTGTGAGTCGATCCAGGGTCAATCAAAACAGAAACAGTCTGTTCAACAATTTTGCCCTCAACTTCCACCACAATTGAGTTATGACCTTCCTGGTGGTCTTCTAACACTACACAAATTTTTGGAATGCTCCATGCTTCCTGACCCACAGTTTTAGCTTCTTGGGTGCTAGGGACATGGCCCTCATTCCTGCTCTCAAGTGGACAATACCTGCGCAGATGGGGTCCTTCACATCCCCAACATTTGAGAGGTTCCTTTGGCTTTTTCCTCATAACTCTGGTCGGATCAATCATAGCTTATGATGGCTTCCTTTGCTGCTTTGGGAGGTGAGGAGTTTTGAAACCTTTCTTCCTTGGATTAAGCTTCTCATTCTTCTCGTGGAAACTTCTCCTACTCCCTTCTACCTATGTTAATTGATGCCCAGAGTTTATCTTCCTTTGGAGAACTTCCAAACTCTGTAGCATGGTGGTAGTCAACTAGTTTTTCTCTACCAGAGCCTTAACCAGCCTTTTATTTTCTTCTTTTCAATCCTCATGCAACTCTTCACTCAGGATTCTTATGGTAGCTGCAGCATATGGGGAACTCTCTTGTTCCCACTTCTCAACAACTTTAGTTCCATGACCTTGGATATTGTAAGCTAGATTTACACACCCTTCCCCATGTGGACAAACCCGACACAAATGGGGTCCTCCACATCTCCAGCATTGGAGTGACTTTTTTCTATCTTATGGATCTCTTGGATTTTCCCCCATAGCATCTTTCTCGTGTCCACAAGGATCCTGTGCATCATCCATGCTGTTAATTTTCTTGGCAGTGATTTTTTTGACCTCCTTGGTCGAACTAAGATCAACTCTTCAATCTACACTTTGACTCTGCAAAATGTGTTAACAACATCATTTGTTAGTCAATCTTAGAAATTCAAACAATTATTTACCAATTACTTCTTGCAAGCATGAACGGTCAGTGTGCCTTTCGTTGGGTTGGCTAAGTTTAGCAATTCTGCTAATTAACATTCCTTCTTGCTGTAGTTTCCTTTCTGCAACAATGAATATCTCAGGAGGACAAAGGAGGTCAAGGGGGCTTTCCCCCTTGTGGCTTCACTCACCGAAGTTTTCCCTTCTGACGCGTCGGCAAAACTCATAATTTCTTTTTGATCGAAAAAACTCATATTGTCCTTCCAATGTGTTGGCATAACTCATCAAGTTCATTCGATGTATTGACAATCTTCCCTTTTCTTGCCAATTGGAAAACTCATCAAACTTTTCCAACGTATTGGAAAAAATTACCGAGTTCACCCAACATGTATCGAAAACACTTCGTTGTTTCTTTCCGATATGGGTTTTTAGACACTTAGACAATTTTTTCAAAAATTTTCTTTCTTTCAATAGCATTGGCAAAACTCATCCGAGATACATTGGAAAAATCATCCGAGATGCATTGGAAAGCTCATCCGTGATGCATCGAAAAGCTCATCCGAGATGCATCGGAAAACTCACCAAATTTACCCGATTTTTCAACACTTGAAATATTTCAAAAAGTTTCTTTTCTCCTTCTTCTCATCGGCTCAACTCAGCTCTTCAAGCTGACGCCATCAGCTCAACTCAACATTTCAAGCTGACAGAAACTCAGCCAAGCGGATGTGCAAAATCTCAAAACACTTAGAATTTTTTGAATTTTCTTCTTTCTTTCCCTTCGTTGGCTCAACACAGCCAGTTCAACCGACACTGTATCGACAGAACTCGACCAACTGAGCCGATATATGAAAATTTCCAACACTTTGGAAAATTTTGAAATTTTTTCCTGTTGGCCTGTGCTCAACAGAGGGTAATCCTACCTCTGTCACTGTCCATATTCTTGTCCCATTGAGGCCCAAAGCTGCAACATGAGCTCTGATACCAAATTGTCACGTCACCACCCTTCTACCAAAGAGAGGACACGACTAATGCTGCTAGCAATCCAGGAAAACTAGCTCCATAGACATTACATAGAATGCAAGAAACTTAAAAACATACATAGATGTATAAAATATGCAATCTACAATGGAAGCATACACATTCAAGTATTCACATACATTTTATTCATACTCATAAAACAAGCAACGTTCATCATGTTCAAGAATTTAACATGTTCATGATAATTTACAAAGACAATACAATACAGAGTTAAATACAAGAATACTTATCTTGAGAAGAAGATTTCCCCGCAACTAGCTATGTGGCTGCAACTTTCCACCCAACCATAGGCCAGTGTGCTCCTTACTCTCTCAGCATCACTGCCACCCCCCGAGCTAGGCATGATTTACACAGGGAACTAGGGGACATAGACTTAGACACAACAAGTCGAAACACCCACTGTCAAGCCAATAACCTCATCCAAACATAGCCATCCCACTAATAGATGGATTCTTGGACTTACTCATCCAAGCCAGCATAGGAATGCTCTACACAGCACAATGCAGGTTCAGACCAAATAACAGAGGCATACACAGCAAAATACAAAATTCTAGGTTGAGGAAAAACAGTTGGGAAACAAAACGAACTGCCAAGATGGGTGAAAATAGCCCCCTAACAGCAATTCGATTCCCAGGGACGTTTTGGCCCTAACATGGCCAAAACGGATTCAACAACACCCAAGAAATCATGGGTCTCTTCTCCCACTCATTGAGCATTACCAAAAACGATTTCCAGCATGGAAAACAATGGGGAATTGCATCCAAATCGTGGAGGAGGAAACCCAACCACAGATCATTACCAAAACGAATTTCTAGTCTGATGGAAATGAAGAGAATAACTTCCCACATGAGGGAAAACACACACAGCATACCCAAAAATGGGAATTCCACACACAAGAAACTCCTAACTGCTTGAGAGAGCCCCAACGTGGATGAATGATGGCGATAAAAACACCCAGGAGCCCCCAACGTGAAGAAAACATACACATCAAGCCAAAAACGTGAAGGAAAACAGCTCCCAAGCTTCCACTGTGTGAGGAAATGGAGAACGTGAGTGGATAGCCAAATGGGCATGCATTTTTGGGTGTCAACTTGCCCCAAAAGTCAAAAACGTTTTTCCCAAAAATGGGTGCTTCCCCAAATTCGAATTTCTGACTTCCATACCTTGCCCATTCTCATGCAATAACTAACCCAACCAATTTCTGATAGAATTAAATGATTGGTTGAATAAGACAAGAAATGTGGTTGATAGATTGATGGGTTCTTTTATTGACATTTGGATTTTTCCTATTAGCCCCAAAGGTTAAATATTCCCCCCACCCCTTATCCTTAGGAAATCATGCCCCCATATCTTTTAATGTTTCATTGACATAGCTAGTTGTGGGTATTTAATTAAATTGCATATTTACATGATGTCCAAAATTAGAATGTGCCGGTTAGCACAAAATACCATCGGCATTGATTTTAATTGCCGAAACCTAAAATGATAAATCAATGGTGGGGATTTTTCCTTTAGCTCCAAACCATGATTAATTACAATATTTACATCATATATTTTTAATGCAAACGGGTCAAAACCGGGAGAACAACTTGAGGTAAGTCACCTAAATATATTTGGTTTCCCTGTGTTTATTCATATTCCCAAGGAGAAAAGAACAAAGCTAGACCCTTCGGGAAAGAAGGGATTGTTTGTAGGATATAGTGAATAGTCAAAATCCTATCAAATCTATATCCCAGGATACTGTCAGATTGAGCTTAGCATAGATGTAACATTTGACGAAGAAACAACTTTCAAAAAGTCGAAGAAAGATACAGAAGATGAAGAGGAACATGAAACTCCCAAAGCTGCAGAGAATCCTAAACCAATTAGGAGTGAAGAAGAAAGTCAGATACCTAAGGATCATGATATGACTAAACGTCATTTGCCAAAAGAATTGCCCAATGAAATTATTTCTCGAAAGAGAAATCCTTCATGGGCTCAAGTTGTAATTGAAGAAGCAAATAGACTTGGTATCCCATAAGGAACCACTAGAGAAAGAAAGAAGCCAAAGTCATATCCCTGTTATATGGCTTTGATGAGTGATCTAGTTGATAAAGAATCAACTTGTTTTGAAGAAGCAACAAAGCAGAAGGAATGGGTTCATGCAATGGTTGAGTAATACCAATCCATAATAAAGAATGGTGTGTGGGAAATAGTCCCAAGACGAAAAGACAAATCAATGGTATCCTCGAAGTGGATCTTCTAAACAAAGCATTTCATGGATGGTAGTATAGAAAAGTACAAGGCAATATTCGTAGCTAGAGGGTTCTCCCAAAAGGAAGGAATTTACTATGAAGAGACATTTGCTCTAGTAGCTAGGTACACTTCAATTAGAAATGTCCTTGCCTTGGAAACCAAGAATAATGGAAGTTACATCAAATGGACGTGAAGACAACTTTTCTAAATGGCTTGATAGAAGAAGAAGTGTATATCGAACAACCATAAGGTTTCGAGACTAATGATCGGGAATCTTATGATTGATAGAATTAAATGATTGGTTGAATAAGACAAGAAATGTGGTTGACAGCTTGATGGGTTCTTTTATTGACATTTGGATTTTCCCTATTGGTCCCAAAGGTTAAATATTCCCCCCACCCCTTATCCTTAGGAAATCATGCCCCCATCTCTTTTAATGTTGCATTGACATAGCTAGTTGTGGGTATTTAATTAAATTGCATATTTACATGATGTCCAAAATTAGAATGTGCTGGTTAGCACAAAATACCATCGGCATTGATTTTAATTGCCGAAACCTAAAACGATAAATCAATGGTGGGGATTTTTCCTTTAGCTCCACACCATGATTAATTACAATATTTACATCATATATTTTTAATGCAAACGGGTAAAAACTGGGGTGTTACAGAACAACCTGAGGTAAGTCACCTAAAGATATTTGGTTTCCCTGTGTTTATTCATATTCCCAAGCTGAAAAGAACAAAGCTAGACCCTTCGGGAAAGAAGGGATTGTTTGTAGGATATAATGAATAGTCAAAATCCTATCGAATCTATATCCCAGGATACCGTCAAATTGAGCTTAGCATAGATGTAACATTTGACGAAGAAACAACTTTCAGAAAGTTGAAGAAACATATAGAAGATGAAGAGGGACATGAAACTCCCAAAGCTGCAGAGAATCCTAAACCAATTAGGAGTGAAGAAGAAAGTCAGATACCTGAGGATAATGATATGACTGAACCTCATTTACCAAAAGAATTTCCCAATGAAATTATTTCTCGAAAGAGAAATCCTGCCTGGGCTCAATTTGTAATTGAAGAAGCAAATAGAATTGGTATCCCATAAGGAACCACTAGAGAAAGAAAGAAGCCAAAGGAATATCCCTGTAATATGGCTTTGATGAGTGATCTAGTTGATAAAGAATCAACTTGTTTTGAAGAAGCAACAAAGCAGAAGGAATGGGTTCATGCAATGGTCGAGGAATACCAATCCATAATAAAGAATGGTGTGTGGGAAATAGTCCCAAGACGAAAAGACAAATCAGTGGTATCCTCGAAGTGGATATTCTAAATAAAGCATTTCATGGATGGTAGTATAGAAAAGTACAAGGCAAGATTCGTAGCTAGAGGGTTCTTCCAAAAGGAAGGAATTGACTATGAAGAGACATTTGCTCCAGTAGCTAGGTACACTTCAATTAGAACTGTCCTTGCCTTGGAAACCAAGAATAAATGGAAGTTACATCAAATGGACGTGAAGACAACTTTTCTAAATGGCTTGATAGAAGAAGAAGTGTATATCGAACAACCATAAGGTTTCGAGACTGATGATCAGGAAGCTTATGTATGTAAACTTAAGAAAGAATTGTATGGCTAAAACAATCACCCAGATCATGGTACAGAAGAATAGATGGGTTCCTGATGAGTTTAGGCTTTACCAAGAGTAAGGAAGATTCTAACCTTTACTATAAGGTTGAGAATGATGGGCTTATGATATTACTTTTATATGTGGATGACTTATTCTTAGCAGGAGAAGATAAGCCCATCAATGAATGCAAAAAGAAGCTTGCTGAAGAAATTGAGATGAAATACCTTGGAATGACGCACTACTTTCTAAGTCTTGAAGTTTGGCAATCCACAGATGATATTTTCTAAACCAAGGAAAATATATGGTAGAAATAATGTAGAGGTTTGGAATGTTATATTGTAAGGCCATGACTACTCCGATGGCAACAAACTTGAAGTTATTGAATGATTATACATCAAAAACTGTGGATGCCACCTTGTATAGACAGATTATTAGTTCACTGATGTACTTAACCAATACAAGACCATATATACATTTTGTTGTAAACTCACTAAGTCAGTACATGGTGAATCCCAAGCATATTCACCTAATAGGAGAAAAACATGTGATTAGGTATCTAAAGGGAACTTTAGATTATGGGCTCAAATATACATCAAACAGTGAGATCAGTTTACATGGGTTCACAGACTCAGATTGTTCAAGAAGTGCTAAAGACAAAAAGAACACCTCAGGTTGTTGATTTAGTTTGGATCAGGAATGATCTCATCATTTAGTAGAAAGCATACCAGTATTGCACTTAGCACAACAGAAGCAGAATACATTGTTGCTTGTTCAGCTTGTAGTGAAGCAGTATGGATTCGAAAGATGTTGGCAGGTTTATTTTATGAAGAGATAGATGTTACTGATATCCTTTGTGATAATCATAGTTGTATCAAGATGACAGAAAATCCAATTTTTCATGATAAGTCAAAACATATTGAAGTGAGATATCACTTCATTCGAGACATGGTTCAGAAAGGACCTATAAAGCTCAAGTATGTTCCTATAAAAAACAAGTGGTAGATGTGTTGACTAATCCTTTGGCTCATGTAAAGTTTGAATACTTTTGAGACAATCTTGGTGTAGTCCGAAAGGACCTATCTCGAAAGAGGGAGTGACAATAGATGGAAGAAAGATGTAGTGGTGAGTAGCTCATTCTAGAGTAGGGTAATTCGAACTAGGATAGTTTGGACCGAAAGGGTTAGTTAGACAAGGCATGTTGATCCTAGGGGGATTAGTATGTCTGGCTAGATTAGTTTAACCCAAGTGGGTTTGTAAGCCAAGACAAGGCTTGTTTGTCCCCAGGAACATCCATATGTCTAACTAGGCTTGTTGGATTGAAAGGGTTAGTAAGTTAGACAAAATGCCTGGGTGGATCTACTAGAGAACTCACCATGATGCTGCTCCAAGATAGTTAAAGGGCGGGATGGTTGTTACAGTATTGCTATACTATTGATTGATGATATGTTTTCTTTTATTAGTGTTATACTAATGATTATTGAGATGTTAGTTCAGTATTGCTATACCGATGACTGCTGAGATGTTAGTTCAGTATTGTTATATTGATGATAGTTGAGATGATAGTTCACTATTGTTATACTGATGATTGCTGAGATGATTGGTTCAGCATTGGTATGTTGATTGTTGAGATGATTGACTCATTATTGTTATATTGATGATATTTTCAGTATTGTTATACTGATGATTGATTGAGATTTATGCTTCAGATAGTGTCAGTATTGATTATACTAATGATTGATGAGATGCTTGATGATATGTGTACATTGTAGTTACATTGTTGATGGCTGAGATGATTGTTGAGATAGTTACAGTTGATTGCTGATTGTTGAGATGGTTACATTTGATTGCTGAGATGCTTGAATGATGATTGATTGATAGATGCTGAGATGTTTATTGACATAGTTTCAGTGTTACACTGATTAATGTGATAGTTTCGGTGTTCCTATACTGATGAGGAAGATTCAGTATCTCTATACTGATGATGATGTTCCAGCATCTCTATGTTGGTAATGCAAATGATGATCTAGGACTACATATGATTTGATTGTTAGCACTAACATGATAATGATGTTGTTGATTGTTTTAGTATTTACATACTGTTGATGCAGATGATGATGTTTCAATATTTCCATATTGAAGAGACAGATGATGATGTTTCAGTATTCACATGCTGAAGATACAGACGATGGTGGTTCAGTATTTACATACTAAAGATGCAGTTAGTGATACTTGTGATGCAGATGATGATGTTTTCAGTATTCACATACTGAAGATGAAGATGATGATGGTTTAGTATTCACATACCAAAGATGTCAATGATGACCGTTTAGATGATGATGTTATAGATGATGGTTTGGTGTTTACACACTAATGTTGACTAGTGGATGATTCAGAATATGTTCCAGTATACACATACTGATACTATAGAATATGGTCCAAGAGATGAAGCAGCAGATGATGATGATCCAGAAGATGATTCACCATTCATATGTTGATACTGCAAGAGATGTTCCAGAATATGGCAAGAAGATGATTGAAGAAATATTATTGTAGAAGAAGATCCAGTTGAGATCAATGATGAAGATGTATGATGTTGTACCAAAACTTCCTATGACATATAGAGTCTCACCAGTTAGTTGTACAATTGTAATAGTAGTAGTTTCTGCTACAGTTGAATACCTTCCTAGTTAAGATGGAGTGTTAAAATAAGGTAACTTCAGAAGATATTCTAGTTGTCTTGTATTCCTCCTTTCGGAGATGAGTTTGGTCTTGTTAGAGTCATTGAAGGATGCAATGTAAACCTTTGAATGCAAGTCGGGTCAATAGTACCCAAGTGTCAATATAATAAATGTTATTTGTAGTATTTAGTTAGACATGCTGACCCTAATAGCTAGTGAAGTCATCCCTACCAAGTTAGAGGTGAAGTCAACAAAATAATATAATAGGGAAGCGCTCCCCTTCATTTGTACTCACTCACTCAAGCAGTTTTGCAAGAGAGAGAAGAACTAGTGCATCGGAAAGAATTTAGAAGCAGTTGTCTTGGTTTTACACTGTTATGGTCGAGATCTATACTGAGGACGTTTTGTGGGGTTTTCTCCCTTGTGGTTTCCCCGAGGAAAATCTTTGTGTTCTTGTGTTATTACGTTTTCTATGCATGTTGTTCTTTCAATGATCTTCCAGTAATTTTTTTTAATATATCATCTAAGCAAATTGATAAAACTTAACAAAGACAACTGACATAGATTCTAACCATAGAAGAAAAGGACTATTGACAATTGACATAACAGTCACAACCCCCATGCTTCAATAACTACATGAACTGACGTTTCCCACCAACCTCACACATACATTCAATAATTGGGTTAATAGTAAAAAAGAATTAACTGGCTCCTTTAAAGCACATGGAAAATTTTGGATGAGTTATACAGTTGATACTTAGAAACATAGGATTTAATTTCCCCATATCCCCCCTTTCCTCTTACCCTATGTTGGAATCATAGTCCCTATAGTGCTCTTTACATAGCAATCTTGGACTGTTTTATTAATTTCCAGCATAATATTTACATACATTTCGAATTGCCATGGTATGCCAATCCTACAATCTAAATATACATCAGACATGCCTATCCATTCACTAGTCGAGCCTTAGCCTTGAGTGCCACACTAGGAATCCATAATAGCATAATTACATCATTTACATAATTTTGCTTAAATAAATTCCAATTCAAAATTGGGGTATTACACCAAGCATATTTGTAAGATGAAAAAGATGTGATTTCATTTATTCTAATATTACAATGTGCAACAATACAATGAGCAGATTCAGGAGCTTTACCAGACTCTTGGCTCTTACTTTTTTCTTCTTTTTTATGGTTATGTATTTCTTAGATGGAGTCCCAAGGGGCCCAATAGATCTATTTCATATCCATTCTTCCCACAACACATACACTATAAGTATGATGTTATGTTTGAGTTGTTTCTTCCCCCTCGCTCTGAAATTTATTCTTCCTCGCCCTCTTATGTTGCTATTTCCCTTAGAAGAGTCTTTTGACTGGTTCTTTGCTTTCTAAGCAAGGAAAAGTATCTATACTTCCCCAAATATAGGTGCAAAATAATTCATATTATTCAACTAACACCTACAAATAAACAATATTTTGAGAGAAAAAGATATTATGCAACTAACACCTACAAATAAACAATATTTTGAGAGAAAAAGAGAAGGCACATGTCTAAGTCTCTTCCACCTTATTTACAAATAGAATTATTTACTATTTATGAATACTATATTCTATTTTTCAAGGCTAAATGAGATTTATACAGACTCTACTCAGTTTCTACATACACTATGCTACTTCTATAAACACTAAATTATTTCTGCAACTAGTATAAGTCCTAGAACTTGAAATATTGAACACCCTTACAAATTATTCAAGCCATACAAATCATTTTGAAATAGTAAGCATGAGACTCTTAAAAAAATACTTCTTCCCAAAGAAAGAGAATGAATGCATAATTTTAAAGCTTCAAACCATCTTAGACATAGATAGAACATAATGGGGCTACAATGGTCCATTGGTAGTTTGGTTCTAATTCATTCCAGTTATAAAGGAGAGAGAGCTTAAATTAGGGTTCGATCCCCACGCTAAATCAACTCCATGGTGGTCTCTTCATGGTGGAGGAATATTCACATTGCAAAAAAGACATGTGAGAGGGAACAACTACTTCTTAGCACAACACATTCAAACTTCAACATTGTTCCCTGAAGCTTCATTCATCGACAAAACAATCAATCTCATGAAAGAGTATAATGATCTCTATGCAATGGAGGATTCTATGGTAGATGTGACTCCATTAAATCGGTCACAGCTTCAACATTTTAGTGAGGCACAAATCCCAATGTGGATGTCATCAACAACTCACAGACTTCAACTGAATAGGGTCTCCACATAATAAATGGTCCCCAAACCCCGAAATAAGGAGGAAGATCTAGGGTTCATGTTCCATAGAGTTTGCAACACACAATCTTCAAAACTCACTCCACAAAAAATAGTGTTTAAGTAGTTGCAACTTTAGTCTTCAACAATGGAATCTCCAATCGACTTCAATGTAGGTTCAATATTCAAAGATTACTCCATAGATCAAACTACTCCACTCATAGCTCTAGATTTTGATCAAGCATGTTGAGATTTCACCCACAACAACAGTTAGAAATAGTCTCCACTTCCAAAAATCACGAGGCTATTCACATTGGTACTCCACATTCTTCAACGCAACAGTGCACCAGTATTCACATCTTAGTTTGCAAAAATACACAGCATAGATCACCCCATATTTTTACACAAGGAGAGAAGGGTCTGCACACGGCCTCAATCTAGTCCAAGAGAACAGGAGATATGCATGCCAAAATTAGGGTTTGCAAAATGTCTACTCAGAGAAATCTGTTGGAGGACACAAAGGAAAAAGAAATGTCCGTGAAATGATAAGAATGCAAAGATTGAATATAGAGAGTAGACTGAACCAACAACAGGAGCTATGGGCAGGGTATTTGATACCCCTATCGGAGAATAACTCCTAGATAATTTTTATTCATGAACCAACTCCTTATTTATACATTGGGATTGTCTCTTGGGCATCAACTTCCAAGAGATCCGTTGGATCCAAGGAGACTCTCCATCTTCTTCTTAATAAACTAAAAATATATTTACAATATTTACAAAATTAATTTTGGAACCATAATCACGTAGGATTAGGTCTAGAGTAGTTGAAATCACAATACTATCTCATAAGCTATGAAGAGGAGAAACTTATGAAATGACACTACCTTGGAACAAACAAAATCAATATGTACAAGAATACACATTGAAATTCTAGAAGAAAGCCATTACAATGGATATCTCTTTGGAATAAATAAGGGCGGTGGTGAAGTAACTTGGAGGCCTATTCATGGTATTTGAAGGTAGTTACATCATCTTAATGTGAAATGCATAGGTGAGATGAGCAAGCTCTCTACATTGAGTTGGACTCCAAAAAGAGTCAACAATAGAAGGGTCAAGAAGAGACTAGCAAGACAAAAGGTGAGAAGATTGTAGCCAAAATCCAAAAAGGAAAATCCTAATAGGCATTCTAAACATTGTGATGTGGATGAGAAGTGCTAAAAACTTTATTTAGAATTGCATCCAATTGACCTACAAGTCTAAGAATGGATTAAATACAACTACAAAGACAAAATAAATAATGGTAGAAAACACCTATGTTGAGATAGAAATTCATTATTCCAAATCAAAGTTTATGAATCCTAGTAGTTGATCTTGGTATAAAAGCTAATGATATGGTATAGTTGCATTCATTGGGTTATACCTTAGAGATATCTATAATAAGAATCACTAGGATATGCAAAATCAAGTTTTGGTAACCTAATCCATTGGGGACATCAATTGAGGCACACAATATTCATAGTGGTATCTAGCCTAGGGACTTAACCCCATGACCTCTTACTTGCAATTCATATCACTCAACCACTCAAGATAACCCACTAAACTAATTTTCCATCCATGTTGATTATGCTAAAGAATTAAAATGTGAAGTTGCATCACTTTATCTTATGAAGTAATATTTAGTATCCCATAACTATGGAATAGGGATCTGTGATGGTCCTCGCTAGAGGTGTAATGGGGATCCAAAAGGCCCATTAGAGTAATAATAGTGTAGGCCATTTAATGTAAGGTGGACTAGGTCAACTATATATGTTATTATTAAATAAAGTCCACTAGTTATTGTTGAATAAATGTAATAGGACCTCATTAAAGAAGGTCCACTAGGTAGTTAGGAGGTTGTTAAGGCTAGAGTTCTCTTGTGATTTATAATTAAGGATGAATTCCTCCATATGAATGTGTATGGAAGAATAATGTAATTGAAGCTTAGCTTTAGAGAGGTCAACCAACCTTATGAGGAAAATGAACATGATTGGATTCCTTCTATAAAAAGAATCAATTGTATTAGGTGTTTTCCTATGGTATTGATATTAATATAATGTGGATAATTTCTATATAATTCTTAGATATCTTGTACGTGGTAATATTTTTAGATCTAAGATACACAACAACTGGTATCAAAGTACTTTCCAAGTCCAAAAACAAAGAATTATTTTTCCTTCTATTTTGTATGTTTTCGAAGAGAAAAAAGGAGGTTGAAGCACTCAAATCAGTTTCTTATTATTTTTAGTAGAATTTGTAAAAAATTATTTTAGATATGAGTTCTTCTCAAAAAATACATGAATAAAAAAAATGCTCAAATTATATTATAAATGAAGGACATATTGCCATTTGAAATATGTTTTTTTAGGCTTCTGGTGATGGTCGTGGGTCTTGTAGATGGCATAAATTTTGACAAGGTGATCACATTACAACCAGATCAATGCCATTGGATACATAATTTCTAGGTATTTCATCTGACATATTATATGTTATAGCCCTTGCAAAATTCCACCCTCAAATCCTCACGAATTTGAAGAATGGAAACTTGGTGGAACATGACATGGGATCAGTGAATGTGAGTCACAAAATATTTACATGGATATGTGTGCAAATTTGAAATCTATGCATCCAAAAAACTATAATTTTGAGGATGGTTGTGTAAATTTAAGGAGGATTTTGTTTTCTAAACCATATATTCTTTCATCGTTGAAGAGTATAAACAAGAATGATATGCATGTTATAATTTAGAAGATGCTTATTATGATTGGTATATGGATAATTGTAATTTTTTGGAATGGAGTGACTTCTACCTTCTTTTTTATGACTCTTCTCCACCACATGAAGAAAAACTTGTGAAGGAAATACAATGAAACGTGGTGCCTAGACTGATTTACAATTTGCTTCTTCTATATTACTAGAGTTTCTCTTAGATCCATCATTTTACTACTATATAGATGCTCTATTGTTTTGGATGGTTATACTTATTTAGATCCATATGACCATGGTGGGAATTTGAAATATAACACTCATAGATTCATGGATCTTAATTGTCATCGATGGGTTGTTAGTTAGAGCATATGGACATTGGACCCAAGTTTATGGATGAAAGTCCTAACACATGGGGCATTGGCTACTTCACCATGGCAATTAGCACTCACACATAGGACCCATACTTAACATGGACCTTGTAGAACTACTTCAACATGGTGGATAACATGGGACGCTAGTTCCTTTTCCTACTTTAGCATTGAGATCAACAATCATCCATGGGACTATGGCTTATGGTTATACCTTCTCACATCAAGTGTTAGGAAACTTTTTTCTAAGGGGAGTGAATTGCTATGATCCCTAGAGGTGTAATGGAGAGATGAAGGGCCAATTAGAGCAATAATAATAGAGGCCATTCAATTTAAGGTGGACTAGGTCCATTATGTTTAGTATTATTACATAAGACCCACTATGGTAGTTAATATTAAATAAATATAATAGGATCTCATTAAAGAAGGCCCACTATGTAGTTAAGAGGTTTTTTAAGGTTATAGTTCTTGTGCGATCTATAAATAAATATGGAGTCCTCCTTATGAAGGTGTGTGGAAAAATATTGTAATTGGAGCTTTGCTTTAGAGAAGTCGCCCAACCTTAAGAGGAAAGTGAATGAGAGAAGATTTCTTCCATAAAAAGATCAATTCTAAGGTGTTTCCCTACCTTAATAATTTTGATATTAATATCAAGGAAAATTTTAGGGGTGAAATGTAGCCCATGGGTAATTTTTTATGTTTTCTTTCAAAAACAAAATTGCCAATTTCCAATTTTTTAAATGATTTGCCCAAATTCCATAGGATAACAATGTTTTACTCTAAACATCATCAAAATTGTCCAAAAACTATATATAATCCTTAGAAATTTGAATATTTTTACAAAATATCACCAAACATTTTATTGTTGGAAATTTAAGAATTAGTGAGATTTGTTGACGTGATTATACACTTTAAGAAAATAATGGCTCCTTAAAACTTTCCCCGATTAACATAGCGTGAAGCATTTCTATATTATTCTTCGATATCTTATATGTGGTAATATTTTCAAATCTAAGGTACACAATAATGTGACTCTATAGGAAAATGAATAAATATCATTTGGTTAAAAGTGAAAAGTCCCACCTCATCAAAGCGCCTAAAAGAGGAAGAATAATATCTCTAGTAACATTGAAGCAAAGGAAAACTGATAGCTTGAATGGGACAAACAAGAAGTAGGTATCCTTCATATATTATGGAGTAGTGAACTTGGGGAGAGAAGTGGAGGTCATGCATTTCCATATCCTCTAGTGATAAGATTTAGGAGATCAAAAGCCTCACATTGGAGAGGTGTGATCCAAAATGGATCTACACAAACATCAAATGGATTTAATGTCTTGACACATGAATGGAAAACACTCAACAAAGTTAGAAGATTGGATACATAAGTGAAAACAAGGCTTTGAAGTTGATGATGAGGTAAGGTTTATGGTTGATAGTGTGAAGGCACCATGTTCGTTTAATATGTTATTACTCACCTCTAGAGTCCTACATTGCTAATGGAAGCAAAAATTAATTAAACTATTCTAAAGTATTTAAAGGAAGAAAGAAAAATGACAAAGGATCGATGAACTAGAATGTTGTCAGCAAAAGGACAAAACAGAGGAAAAGTGATGGAGTTTGGAAGCTTAAGAGTTCGGGATCTATGTCCTTCTAGCTACTTTTGACTGACCAATTATGCAAATAAACTTTTGCATAGTGATGGAGAAGAGATTATCTGGTAAAGAAGAGAGAGATTGTTAAGAAATATTTTAACTTTATAATTCATAGTGCTCCAAAGAGCCAAAACACCAATGTAATTATGCAATTATTTGGAAATGAAGACTAGAAAAATCAAGGAAGCCATTTGATGCTAGGTTTTTTCCTTTTGGTCTATTCCAATGTAAACATTATTGTTCATGGTGTCAATTGCTTGTGTGATTTTCATTGGTTAATTCCTTTATTTTTGTAACTCTATGCATATGCTTAGTTCTGGCATTAACCAATTCCCACAACACTATGAATTAATACCAATTGGTTCCCCACAACACTAAAAAAAACATTGTGATTATTAGTTGGGAATAATGTATGGATGGCTCAATGTGACAGACACATCCTACAACTCAATTTACCGTTTACTTAATTATTTGTTGTTGTGTATAAATCATATACACATGGCCAAATTGCCTATGGTCCTTTACACGTCTAAAGCCTATTTATCCTAAGGCACATAAACCAAATTGGGTTGCAATATGTTCATGTATTCCCTTAAATACTAAAGTCATGGTATTACTAATGGCAAGTGAGGGAGCCATAACACTCCTTGGTATTGTTGGTTTTTTCAATATCTCTTACCTTCATCCATTAGTACTAGAGGTGGGATCTCTTTAGTGAAAGATATTAGAGGGGGATGGATGAATTTGGGAAGCAATGCAAACCTATTCTAGGAGGATGTGAAATAGACATTGTACTTCGAAGATTTTAGGAAGGGTTGGAAGGTAAGAATTTTACTTGCATTCATTTTTTCTTGTCTTGCCATCTACACAAAAATAAAAGGTTCCAGAAATGATTTTATATAGTAATGAAATATTGCAGAAATTTAAGTGCTTTATTCCATTTTGTAATTGGGGGGCAATCTTAGCAACATCCCAAAGTTAAAGAAAACGATGCTTAAATTAAACCCTTAAGATGATTGAAGAAGATACACTGCAACAAAGAACCATAGCATCATAGCATCTTTGAAAATGTCAAGTACTCATGGACCACTTAAGGAGTAATAGTAGATGGAAAAAGAACAGACCAGCAATGCCTTCTCTCAGCGTTCTATTTCCATGTTTTTCACTTAGATCATTTTGATAAGGTAGTTATAAATCTTTATAATTTTAAGTATAGTAGCAATGCTTTCTCTTAGCCTTCTATTTCCATATTTTTCACTTAAATCATTTTTATTTTAATAAGATAATTTTTAAATCTTTCAAATTTTAAGTATGTTATGAAAGATGGAAGCACAGCATAGATTGGTATCCCCATTTCGATGATAAATTTTGCCAATGTTAATATAAAAATACCAATGAAAGCAAATAGAAAAAAAAAACATTGGTTTTTCGGTTTCATTATCTATGAAGCATAACCAATGAGATCAAAGAAACCAGATAGAAGAAAAAAATACATGCTTCATAGATCAATGAAACCAAAGAGAAATCCAAAATCCATGCTTCGTATCCTCACAGGTGGTTGTATACAGAAGCCCAAAGCCAACGCTAAACTGTATTGAGAGTTTCCCAGCTTGTTGGAAGACACAAAATACATACAAAATTATAAATGGAATTAATATTGCCAGGAATAGAATCATTTACATATAAGATATGAAGAGGACTGCTCATTTTGCTAGCGAAATAAAACCAAATTTCTAAATCCCAGTTCAGTAATCTGCATATTCTAGATCATGTGGACGATATCTTTATAAAAAGCTCCACTATTGACACGGTGTATATTTTCTGTTCTTTCCTTAACATATACACATTACAGAATACAGTAATACTTTTCCCTGTGCAAAACACCTGGCACCCTCGCTTGTCTAGCCGAGATTCGACCTCGCGAGCTTATAATATCTAGACCTGGCCGCAGCCCTAAGCACTCTGATTCGACCTCGCGACCTTATAATATCTAGACCTGGCTGCAGCCCTAAGCACTCTTATTCGACCTCGCGACCTTATAAAATATCATGACACAATTTATAGTACAATCATTCACGAAGGGGTACTGGAAAAACCAGCCTATACCTCATACCTTAGACCCATAAAACATAGAGAGAAATCCAAAATCCATGCTTCAGAAATCTTTGAAACCAAAGAGATCAATCAAACCAAATAGAAAAAAAATACATGCATCATAGATTAATGAAACCAAAGAGAAATCCAAAATCCATGCTTCATAGATCAGTGAAACCAAAGAGATCAATGAAACCAAATAGAGAAAAAAAATAATAAAAAAATCATGCTTCATAGATCAATGCAACCAAAGAGAAATCCAAAATCCATGCTTCGTATCCTCACAGGTGTCTGTATACAGAAGCCGAAAGCCAACGCTAAATTGAATTGAGAGTTTCTCAGCTTGTTGGAAGACAGAAAATAGATACAATTATAAATGGAATTAATATTGCAAGGAGTAGAATCATTTACATATAAGATATGCAGAAGACTGCTAATTTTGCCAGCGAAATAGAATCAAATTTCTAAATCCGAGTTCACTAATCTGCATATTCCAGATCATGTGGACGAAATCTTTATAAAAGCTCCACTATCGACACGGTGTATATTTTCTATTCTTTCCGCAACATATACACATTACAGTATACAGTAATACTTTTCGCTGTGCAAAATACCTGTCACCCTCGCTTGTCTAGCCCGAGATTCGACCTCGCGACCTTCTAATATCTAGACCTGGCCGAAGCCCTAACCAGTCTGATTTGTGTACAAGTCCGCTAGTGCCTGCATTGCCTGGACCTGCATCTTAAGCGCCACGATATAGTCCGCCGTGTCTTTCAGGAAAACAGACGGGTCTAATCCTCGGATTCCAGGCACGAGTTCCCTGAGGATTTGCATTCGAGAAGCCACGGTGCCTTCAGCTTCTTCATTGTCATGTGACAGGATGCTAGTCCCCGGCCTCGACGCGACTCCGAACCCCCGCCTGGCGAACTTCTTCTTGCTTGAAAAGCTCTTTATGCAGCGCCTGTTATTCTTGGCAAACGCCAATCTCGGGGAATTCCTTCTTGATTTCAGTAGTGATCGCCGTTGGCAGCGGGATTTGTTGAGCCTGAAAATGTATTTCCGGATAATGGCCCGACTCCATGCGTTTCGACCCCTTGCGGTCATGGCCAGTGACAGATCCGCAGCCAGTTTCACGGCTCGACTTCGAGCTAAGACGCTGGTCGCTGGTTCGATTCTCTTCTCTCGCAGCACAGCGACCAACTGTCGTAGATATTTGCGTTGAAAACCGGCCCTCCACGCCGCCGCCGCCGCCGGGCAACTTCCGGAATGCCGCTCCATGGAAGCTCCAAAAATTAGAACAGCTCGGCCACTCAACAAGACTTTCTGGCAATTCTGTCGTTCCTGTGCAATGGGAGAGAAATTCGCAGAAATGTTTTGCAACAATATGGGCAGCGCCTCCTGGCTTTAAAGATAAAGGAGACATGTGGGTTCATGCATCGAGGAGAGCAGGCAGGGCCCGTTCAAACAACTTCTGGTAGCCGTACGCGGTTCCCACTCTGATCATGTGAGGCCATCGCTTTCTCCTTCTCAAATGCCACCCTGTGCAACTCCACGTAAGCCTAAGTGGACGGTGCCGTGTCTCGAAGATCCCAGAAGGTTAGGCTATTAGGAAATCCAAAAATATAATGAATGATCGATGACGCGCCCAGCCATGTTCTCGTATTCCTTTCATGGAATTAATAATTAAGCTGGGCAGCTTTATAAACATTTCCTATCAAGGTCGCCAACTTTGAAAAGATTTTTTATAAATTTAAAGATTCCTAACGGAGTGAGTTAAAATGTACATCCATTCTGACAAAAATCATGTAAGCATTGTTGAAATTGTGTTGAAATGGTTTTAGTTTTTTTAAATTGTATAATTTGGATGTTTGAAGGATTATGGAGGGGTTGAATCTATTTTTAAACTAAAATTACAATTTTAACAACCAAAATCGTAATTTCAGCAAAATTTCCCTCCTTTATTGGTGTAAATTTTGCCACCAATAATCTAGAGTTTTCTAGAGTTTAGCTCACTCTCAAACAAAACATTTTATGTTTGAAAAAGTCTTTAAAACCCTATTATCCACTTTCCTTTTGGAACCATGATTTGGAAGGGAAGGCGAAGTTGCCTAATTGTTAAAACATTATAGTTAGAATTTCAATTGAGAAAATGTGTAAAGTAAGATGCAAATCTTGTTTTAAAGAGAAAATGTGTAATCCAATATTTATGGTTTTAGTTTATCTAATTTATGTTGTTATATATATATACAATTCTAAAAAATTTAGATTTAATTTAAGTGGACATGTTATTTTTAATAATATTTATTATTTTTTATAAAAGACACATGTCAACTCTAAAATGAGCACAGAAAGAGTTACACATTTCTTCCCTGCTGGTTTGTAAAATATACCTCTTCCATGCAAAAAATATCTCTTTAACTATTAACCACATTGTATAATTTTTAAAATAATTTTATTTAAAAATAATACAACTCCATTAAAACAACTTCACCATTAACTCCTAACCTCAAACCCACCAAACCGCATCCAATCAACTATGTATATTACATGCCTCTCCGATGGTTATTGATTGATTATGAAGAGCATGAATCAACCAAAATAAAGATTCAATGTTTGAATTAGGTTTTCAGAAAATATATATTGAGATAAAATTTATACTTCAAATATTATAGAAAGGGTATAAATAGTTACATAAATTTAACTAACATTTATTTATGTTTATGGAATTTTGTGGAAAATTTTAAAAGATATATTTTGATATTTTGTAAATAATAATTTTATTAAATTTTTTTAATTTTATATTTATATAATTTTTAAAAGAATTTTACCATGGTTTTCTAATATACAACATAGTCCAATCATCCTGTCTCATTTGAATCCCAACGTTAACAATGAAATTGGCAAAATTTTAATAGAGTCCTACTTTTATTTTATTTTTTTCACATAAAAAAATACAACTTTATTTAAATGAAAATTGCTTCTTAAAAGAAACTTATTTACATTTTTTCTTACTTAAGAGATCAATACTTCCGTAAATAAGACCTATCACCCTTCTGCCTAACAATCAAATTGGCAATTTTTTTAACGGTCCTACTTCTATATACCGGTTTCTAGGCGGAGGCGGAAAGAACCAAGAGTTAACTAATTTTTTATAATAATATCACTATATTTATATAGTTTGTGTTGTATTAAGTTAATAGGGTTAAATGAAATAGAAGATAGTTTGGAATTTTTTTTATTTTTTTTATTTTTTAGTTAAATGGTCAAGCCAAATATCTTGGGGACTACCTACCTAATTGATCGAAGTTCATAGGGGATGATACGTAGGGCTGTGTTATCAGACTTTCCCATACTATAGGCCTGTGGCCAACTATTTTACTTACTATCAACCACCTATGAAACAACTCTAACTCCTATTCTACACTCATAGTTGCGAAGTGGCAATTCAGACAATTTAGAGACAAACAAAAGCAGATGGTTGGGTGGAAATTGAATCGCATAATGACATATACAATTTATCTCGATAGTAAGTGAGCGAATCCCCAGGTTGACTAGACCTTGACCTAAGTTATCCATGTCTAGCTACATGTTATCACTAAATCATTTACATAAAGTGTTGGTACATGTTATCACTGAATCATTTACATAAAGTGTTGGTTATCCATTCATTAATTATTATTTATTTTTTATATATATTTTTTTATAATTCTTTATTTCAAATTTTAAAATACTACTATAAAATCAATCTTTAGAGTACACTTGTCTTAGTTTATTTTTTTATTAAAGTAAAATAGTAAAATAGTTTTTATTTTGAAAAGTAAATATAAAATATGAAGTCAAATATTTTTTTTAAATATATAGTATTTTTAGTGTATTTTTTTTAAATGTATAAAAAAATATTTTAATATTATTTTAGGAAATAAGATAAAAAAAACATTATTATAGTAAATTTATTTTATTATTATTATAAAAAATAAGATAATTTTTTTTTTTATATTATTTTGAATAGTAATTATAAAAATTAATATAGATATTTTATTAGTTATTGATAGATTTTATTTTAAAAAAATAATAATAAACAAAAATAAAACATGGTAGATTTGGGTTTTAATGTGATACTTTTTTTTGACAATAAGGGTTATGTTTTTATTAATCAAAGAGTAACCACTTACTGAGAAAGTTTCTACATAGTTTAGAGACTGTCCATAGTAGGTTAATTATGTTGATTAGACATATAGATCCACTTTCTTTGCAGAGAGAACATAGATAAAGACTAAGCTACCTACTCATGAAAGCAAAATAATTCCATATTGAAAATATAAAATAGATATTAAAGATGAATAATGATGATGAAAGATTACAAAGTGAGTGCCATAAAGGCACTTTGGATACCATCCATTTTAGAATAGTTTACTAATAACTATTTATTAATTATTAATTATGAATATTGATATGTATTAATATTAATAATTAATAGTGATATATATATATATATATATATATATATATATATCATAATAGCATATATATATATTGCCTTCCGCGGGTTTATAATTTAAATATTGTAAGTAAAACTATGGGCTATTTCCTAAAAGCATGGGCTATTTCATAAAACCATAGGTGGTTTTATGAATTATGTTTTTTAACTTTTTCCCTTTTATTTTTTCTTTTGATATTTCTTTTTCTTTTTTTTCTTTTTTTTATTCTTCATAATTTTTTTCTTTTTTGGTTTTCTTTTCATTTTTTCCTCTCGTTCTTGTTTCATATTTCAAGTGGAATTAATACTTCTTCAATCAAATTCAAATGGCCAAAAGCCAATTTTTGGTCAAAACCCAATTGCTTCATATTTGGAGTGGAATTAATACTTCTTCAATGAAATTCAAATGGCCAAAAACCAATTTTTGGTCAAAACCCAATTTTTACCAAAGAAACTCTGAATATGGATGGCTAAAAGCCACTATGAGGTCAAAGACCTAAATTCAACGAAACCTTGAACATGTTTTTAAACTTTTCTCCTTTTATTTCTTTTGTTGATAATTCTTTTTTTTTTGTTTTTTTTACTCTTCATAATTTTTTTGTTTTTGTTTTTTTATTCTTCATTTTTCCCTCTGGTTCTTGCTAGAATTAATAATTCTTCAATTAAATTCAAATGGCCAAAGGCCAATTTTGGTCAAAAACCAATTTTTACCAGAGAAAATTTGAATATGGATGACTAAAAGCCACTGTGAGGTCAAAGACCTAAATTTAAGGAAACCTTGAACTTTTTGGCCAGAAGCAGGAGATCAGAGCAGAAGCCCCAGTAAGGGTTGGCTCTGATACCAATGTAATATCCTTATCCGGATATTCTCAATGAGAACTCAGTTGAATAATCAACCAATGGAAAATAATTTCATATTGAAAATATAAAATAAATATTAAAGATGAATGATGATGAAAGATTACGAAGTGAGTGCCATATATATATAAATTGGAAAGGCACTTTGGATACCATCCATAAAAGGATGCGTCAATTTATCAAACTTCACTTCCAACTCTGCTATCATCCTGGTCATCACATTTTCACACTTAGAAATAGATTCTGAGAATTCCTCACACGGGTGGGAGAGTTCTCTATCTACCGATTCCAGACACCTTCCACCTTTATAATCTATTTGTTTCAGATAAATCGTATGCCTCCTGAGCTTCCTCCTGATTGCCCGTAGCTCAGCAATGACTGAGAGAGTCGGGGCAAAAGAAGTGAATGCTTTTGGAGAGGAATCCATAGTTCCTAAAGAAGCCATAAGTAAGAAACATCTAACCAAACCTCCGCAGTGAACGGTGCAGAGTGCTACAAAATCCTGCAACTCCCGGCCTTATAAATTTAACTGCATACACCATAATTTCACGATCTCAGGCGTATCCATCACACCACTCAGACGTCGGGGATGGAACATCAGAGGGCCTCCAGGATGATTTAGAATGCAGAGAATTTCAAACATTTTGTATGGAATGGCGTTCTTCTGCAACGGACGGTACATAGGAGATGACCTATTAATTGTCGCATCCCAGCCCACATGCCAACACAAGCGCCTTCCTCCCGCCATGATCCTACATGATGGGAGACAAGATAGGTGGGATCCACATGGGAAACAATGAGCCCAGCCTCTAGTTCCCTTGCCCATGGTCCTATGGGATAAGGTGTAACATACCTCAAAATTCAAATATATATAAAAAAAATTCTATAACCATATATCTTTAGACATATTAATAGAAATTCCTAACTGTCATGAGGGAATACAAATAAAAAGAAACCCTGGTCATAATTAAAGGTCAAAATCATCCTTGCACATTTAGGGACCACTATATCTGTGATTCCGCCATTGATAAAACCACTCTGCAACCAAAATAGTCATTTTTGCACTAAAAAGACTTTTTCGCCTTTAGTTTTCTAGTAGAACTCAAAAATCAGAGAACTAGCAGTTGATACCTTCAAAATGGCCATCTTCTGCCTTCCACCTTCTAGGCGGAACTTGGAAATCTGAACACCACAAGTTGATACCTTCAAAATCATTTTTCCGCCTTACGCCTTCTGGGTGGAACTCGAAAATCGAAACATCACAAGTTGATACCTTCAAAATCCTTTTTACACCTTCTGCCTTCCGGGTGGAACTCGGAAATTGGAACATCACAAGTTGATACTTCAAAATCCTTTTCTTCTTTCTGCCTTCTAGGTAGAACTCAGAAATCAAAACATCACAAGTTGGTACTTCAAAAGCCTTTTTTCGCCTTCTTCCTTTCGGGCAGAACTCAGAAATCAGAAACTTCGTAAATGATCACTTGGTCTTTCAAATTTCATCCCTCTGCTTTCCACCTTCCGCTATGGACCTCAAAAGTCAGAAATTCATAAAATAATCACTTGGGCTTTCGGCTTTCTGCCTTCCTCTCTCCACCTTCTACTACGGACCTCAAAAGTCAGAAATTTCATAAAACAATCACTTGGACTTTTTGCTTTTCGCCTTCCACTGCAGACCTCGAAAGTAAGAAATTTCATAAAAAGAACACTTGAACCTTCTGCTTTCCTTCTTCCTCTTTTCTCCTTTCGGTATGGAACTCGGAAGTTAGAAACTTCATAACACGATCCCTTAGAATTTTCGCTTTTCTCCTTCCACTGCTGAACTCGGAAGTCAGAAACTTCATAACGCGATCACTTAGACTTTCGGCTTTCTGCCTTCTGCTACGGAACTCGGAAATCGAAAGCTTCATAACACGGGCACTTAGACTTTCTACTTTCTGCCTTCCACTGCAGAACTAGGAAGTTGGAAACTTCATAACACGATCACTGAGACTTTCTTCTTTCCGCCTTCCACTTCCCTCCTTCCTCTGTGGAACTCGGAAGTCAGAAACTTCTTAATATAATCACTTAGACTTTCTGATTTCCACCTCCCGCTTTCCGCATTCCGCTACAAACCTTGAAAGTCAGAAACTTTATAAAACAAACACTTGAACTTTCCCAATGAAACTTCGTGACTAACATCAGCCGTTGATCAACCTTGCGGATTAGATCTGAATTGTTGATCTTATAAACTTGGAAATCAACACCTAACACATACGGATTGTGGAAGTCAGGTTTCCTTTCAACTCTTCGGGACTTCCACAGATCCGTCTTCCGACTTCCACACTTCTATGAACTGTCGATCTTGCTGCAGGTTAGATCTGGATAGTTAAACTTCTAGTTTTGTGGATCAAAGTTTAACTGTGTGGATTCAACGAGTTTCTGGTTGATTTGTGGTTTAACTTACCATAAATTAATTGGATATGGAAACGTATCCTAGTGTTTGCAACCACCCCTTGTTTCCGTCGACTGATCATGATTTCGGAACATTTAACCAACTGTGCTAAAAAGCTTATAGGATTTGTACAGTTAAAATTACAGTTTTTCTCTATGCAAAATAGTTTCAACAGCCATACTGAAGTAACTCAGATCTAAACTATAAACAAGCATTTCAAATTCATTCGACAACATAAAATCGTATTGTATAATTAAGGTAAAATTACAGAATCAAATAGAGATAGGAAATACAAAGTAGGGACATCCGATACCGTGTAAAACAGAGGGTTCAATCCATTAGATGCGGGTTCATAAATTCTAAATCACTCTAGTATAACATATCAGAGCCAGTCAGACCTAAGTAATTCAATTCAGAACTAAAATAGTTGCTACAACAGTTCATAGTCTTCTGGGTGGAACTCGGAAATTAGAGAACCAGCAGTTGATACCTTCAAAATGGCCATCTTTTGCATTCCACCTTCTGGGTGGAACTCGGAACTCGAAACACCACAAGTTGATACCTTCAAAATATTTTTTCCATCTTCTGGGTGGAACTCGAAAATTAGAACATCACAAGTTGATACCTTCAAAATCCTTTTTCCACCTTCCACCTTCCAGGAAGAACTAGGAAATAGGAACATCACAAGTTGATACTTCAAAATCCTTTTCTGCCTTCTGGGTAGAACAAGGAAATTGGAACATCACAACTTGATACTTCAAAAGACTTTCTCCGACTTCCGCCTTTCGGGTGGAACTCAAAAATGGGAAACTTCGTAAACAATCACTTGTTCTTTCAAATTTATACCCTCCACTTTCTACCCTCCGCTGCTGACCTCGAAAGTCAGAACTTCATAAAAGAACCACTTGATCTTTTGTCTTTACACCTTCCGCTTTGGACCTCGGAAGTCATAAACTCTATAAAACAATCACTTGGACTTTCTTCTTTCCTCCTTCCGCTACGGAACTTAGAAGTCGGAAATTATATAAAATGAACACTTGAACCTTTTGCTTTCCACCTTCCTCTATGAAAATCGAAAGTCAGAAACTTCATAACACCATCACTTAGACTTTTTTCTTTCCTCCTTCCACTTCCTGCCTTCTGCTACATAACTCATAAGTCAAAAACTTCATAACATGATCACTTATACTTTCTTCTTTCCTCCTTCCGCTACAAAACTTGAAAGTCAGAAACTTCATAACACGATCACTTATACTTTCTACTTTCCGCCTTCTGCTTCCCACTTTCCGATGTGAAACTTGGAAGTCAGAAAATTCATAACACGATCACTTAGACTTTCTTCTTTCCGCCTTCTGCTTCTCTCCTTTCACTGCAGAACTCGGAAGTCAAAAACTTCATAATACAATCACTTAGACTTTCTGATGTTTTCCTCCCTCTTTTCGCCTTCTGTTGCGGAACTCGGAAGTCAGAAAATTTATAAAACAAACACTTGAACTTTCCCAATGAAACTTCGTGACTAACATCAACCATTGATCTTCCTTGTGGATTAGATCTGAACCGTTGATCTTCTAAACTTGGAAATAAACATCTAAACCTACAGATTGTGGAATTCAGGTTTCCTTTCCACTCTTTTGGACTTCCACAGATACGTATTCTGACTTTTGCACTTTTACAAACCATCGATCTTGCTGTGGGTTAGATATGGATCGTTAAACTTATAGTTTTTTGGATCAAAGTTTAACTGTGTGAATTCAACGAGTTTTTGGTTGATTTGGGGTTTAAATTACCATACATTAATTGGATCTGGAAATGTATCCTAGTGTTTGCAACCAACCCTTGCTTCCGCCGACTGATCATGATCTCAGAACATTTAACCGACTATGCTAAAAATATTATAGTATTTGAATAGTTAAAATTACAGTTTTTCTCTATGCAAAACAGTTTCAACAGCCATACTGAAAAATAACTCAGATCTAGATTATAAACAAGCACTTCAAATGCATTCGACAACCTAAAATTGTATTGCAGAATTAAGGTAAAATTACAGAATCAAATACAGATAGGAAATACATAGTAGGAACATCCGATAGCATGTAAAACAGAGGATTCAATCCATTAGATGTAGATTCATAAATTCTAAATCACTCTAGTATAACAAATTAGAGGCAGACAGACCTAAGTAATTCAACTTAGAACAAAAGTAATTGCTACAACAGTTCGTTACTAACAATCATTGATACAAATATGAATGCCCAATCTAGGATACGTTGAGAATAATTTAACATTGTACAGATCTATAATAACAAAACCTAGATAATGGTTCTATAGAATGTGTAAAAACAGCACAGTCTGGAAATATAACTTCAATTTAACATTTCACACCTACATCCTACTGCATCCAAATCGTTCATGAGAAATAGAGTAGGAACCTAGCACCAACGCTCGTAAAACACAAGTGGAGAAGTTGTTCCTCCCAACTAACTCCCATCACATCCAAATTAATTGCTCTGAAACCCCCGATCCTGTTCTCTGAACCACAAGAGAAAAATATCTCAATGCGCCATCTCTTGCATGATACCGATGTTAATCCCCATCCAATGCTAGCCTCCTGTTGCTCATGGACATACTATTAAATAGTATTTTTCTTAGGACTTGGTCATTTATCAGCCTCCTGTTCTTTAGCAACTCAACTAGGAGTGCACACTTGATTTTTGGGGATGATGCCTCCTGCATCTTGAGTTCTCACTTAGTGTTCTTTGCCACTTGTCATTTTCCTCTTATGGGTTAGCAAACACTCTTTTAATAACTATATCCACTTGTGTTTTCCTTCAACATATTTTATTAATAGGAATGTTTTATTACAAGATGTTCTATTCTTGACCTCCTGTCAAAGAGTAATAGAATAATAATCAAAGTATTTTCCAGTTGAATTAATAATTGTTAATTCAGGAGGTATTACATAAGGCAAAGGGAGCTAGCCCCATTCAATACCAACAATCCTTTGCTTAAGGATGCTACAATGTTAGCTACGAGGTCAGCTTGTTCGTTTAATCTACTCAATACGTGGAAATAGTCAGTCTTCTAGAATGATTTGGAGAGGTTTTGAATCCTTCAAAGCAACTTACGAAGGTTAAGATAGGATGACATTGAGTTGGTAGCTAAGGATTGAATGACTAGTCGTGAGTCCCTAATTACCGTAAGTTCTGATATCCCTTGATTTTGAGCTCGGAGGGTGCCCTTCCAGAGAGCTAGAGCATCTACAACATTGTTAGTTTCAACACCTAATCCCCAAGAGTACACTTGCTCTAGAATTCTATTGGGATTAATGGGAATCCCCCCCTCATTCTGCCCCTAGATTCCCTTTAGATTCCCCATCAAAGAATAGTGTGTCTTCGTGAATTAGTCATCCACTTACTTAGATTGTATTTTACCATCCTAACCTCCCAGGAAGGTGTTTTTTGTATAGGAGGAAGAAAGACTATGGAGCCATGCTTCTTTAGGGGGGCAAAGAGGGCATCCATAAGAATTAGTCCACAAAAATTTTAGACAATCTCCAATCAAAGAAAAAACTTTGGAGACAACCTTGTTGGGCACTAGGGCAGACCCGGGTTTAATCCTTTAGTGTCGCACCAACAAAAGACCCACAGTGTTGGCCCTTTCGGCAACAACCTGCGCGCAGGTTGCAATCTCACCCGAAACAGCTATGGAGTGCCGCAGAATCAGGTTTCTGCAAGCCAAGAGGGGGATTACTGTACCTTAGCCTTTAATAACCTTATTAATAAATACTTATAAAGCTTTACCATTCATTCACATATAACTTCGCAGATAAATAAACAGTCGTGACTTGCTCAACCCACTACAGGGAATTCACAGCGAAGCTAAATATTAACAGCGATCTAAATTATCAGATGTATACAGTTATTAATGCACAAAAGACAACAGAAACAGAAACAGCACAAGAAACCACAACACCGGATATAACATGGTTCACCCCCAGTGTAGGGGCTACGTCCACAAACTGTGTTCTATTC
>LPNX010427388.1:59876-75663 GCA_001517045.1 Pseudotsuga menziesii
CTCTGCGCACATAGCTACAGAGGTCGTCCACGCACACAGCTGGGACTTAACCTTTCCTTACAATATCAACCTTAGCTTCGTCTTAATCTTTCTTACATCATAAAACCTATCCTATCTTCTTTGCACAAGCGCTTATTTATACTGCGCATTTTTACAAAACCATGGTCTTAAACCATGGGCACCCAGAACCCTAAACCCTGGATTTCAACCAAGGGTTTATTACAAAAAAGGAGTTTTAACTTCCCCCGACACCCCTAAGACTATTTTGACCCGTAACTCCGCTTACAAACTTTCTGCTTAACCGCGGAGTTACCTAATCATGGAGTATGCGTCCCAACAGGCCCCTAAGACTCACTAGTGGCCCATCCTGGGACACTCTTCAGTTTCTCTGGTGGCAGAATTCCGCTGACGAAGCATAGTGTACTGCTTGCTGAAGCTCTGCATGCTGCGGCCAGCTTCCTACTTCTGTCCTTTGTAGAAGTTTTGCTGATGAAAACCCTCGCGATCCACCTGCAACACCATCCTTCACTCCAATTGCTGATGCCTGACCATCCACAACTTGGGGGTCCCCTGGGATTGCGTGTCCCACTGCAGAAGGAATATAGCTGCCATGGTTCTGCTACACCGAAAGATTGCATGGAAATATTCCCCAAAGTCTTTCTGCGAGGCTTCATGCCCTTTGTTGCTCTACGTTAGAGAAAACTCCTGTCTGTCTTTGCAAATTTAGAGCAAACTCCTGCCTGTCGATGTACTTAGCCAAGTAGGGCTGTGCGGGCGGAGTACTCAGAAGGTGCTGCAAACCTCTGTCCCTTACTTCTCGTACTAACTCCTGAAATTTACAGTCGTTCGACATGGTTCGGGCTGAATATCTCACAGATGTACTTAAGACAGAAGACACAGGTCGAGATGGCTTCTTATAGAATCCCGAGGTGGAATTTGTCATCATGGTGTAGTAATGACGCGAAATCTGATGAAGTTCCAGAAATATTCTCCGCACAGTGCCGAATTTTCCCAAAATCTCATTATGACAAGTAATGAGAGCAGCTCTCGTGCCAGTGCCGCCAAATGCAGTATGTCCCATCCGTCACATTTTGGGCTGCGACACACCTTGATAACCCTCGACTTCGACACAGTCTGACCCTGCGACCTACGACCAACCTGTAGCTTCGCATCCTTTAGACAAAACAGACTACGATAATCCATAATGCTACGAGCATCTTCGCTTATTTTCTGGGTGCTACCTCCTATTCTGAGTATCTGGCCTGTCCATGTACTTTTTTAAGCGGCTCTCATTTATCATAGAGGGAAAGAGTTCACCATTTAACTTAGCTAGCTGGACTGCGCCCCCATCAGTAACTTTCTGTACTACATACGGTCCTTTCCAATGTGTCTTAAACTTTCCTGGGAACTTCATGAATTTGCTGTCATAAAGGAGCACAAGATCACCCTGTTGAAAATGTTTCTTCTTGATGTGTCTGTCATGCCATGCTTTTTCTTGAGCTTTCTGCACCTGTTGTTGGAAGCCTGCGACAAATCTATCCTCTTCAAGTTCTAATATCTGTTTCAGTCTTTCTGTGATTATGGCTGGGTCATCCATGTCGGTGAAAGCAGATATCCGAAGGCTGGGAACAATGTATTCCATGGGCATGACAGCTTCTTGCCCAAAAACTAGTCGAAAGGGTGTATGGCCTGTCAACTTTTTGCAAGTAGTTCTGTAAGCCCATAGCACTGCTGGAATTCGAAGATCCCAATCATTCCTATTAGCGTTACAAACCTTTGTCAAGGCATGCTCAAGGATTTTGTTAAAAGCTTCAACAGTCCCGTTTGCTTGTGGGTGATATGCAGTACTCTTTTGATGATACACCTGAAATTCTTCCGTTAATACTTCAATAGTCCTGTTCAAGAAATGTGACCCCTGATCACTCATAAGAACTTTGGGACACCCAAATCTGGATAAGATGTTGTCAAAGATGAACTTCGCAGTAGTAGCAGTGCTACAGGTCTTGACTGGTTGAGCTTCGGCCCAACGGGTAAGATATTCAGTTGCTGTAATGATGTATCTGGCTCCTGAATTTTTCACAGGGGGGTTGATAGGACCAACAAATTCAATGGCCCATTTTTCAAAGGCCTGTAATGTTACTTGCGGAGCTAGAGGCATTTCATCCCTCGTAGATGGTTTACTTGTCCTCTGACAGATGTCGCAGCTATGGCAATATTCTCTTGCATCTTTGTGGAGTGTAGGCCACCATAAGCCGGCTGTCAAAATCTTCTGCGCTGTGGCTTTGCCTGCATAGTGACCTCCTGCTGCACCAGAGTGTTCTTCAGCCAATATTAGAGGTTTTTCGTGTTCCAAAACACATCTGCGCAGTATCTCATCTGGTCCCATTTTATACAGCTGTCCTGCTATTAAAGTGTAGTCCGCGGCTCGAACCACCAACTGCTTCTTCTGCTGTGTGATCATCTCTGGAGGGGGGATGCCTGTGGACAAATACTAGACAATATCCTGGAAATATTCATCAACTATCTGGATAGCAAATAATTGTGCATCGGGGAGGCCTTCGTCCAAATTGGTAGGTTCTTCGCCTGACTCGAGCCTCGACAAGTGGTCAGGTCCTAAGTTAAGTCTTCCAGGCTTAACAATGATCTCAAAATCATATTCTTGAAATAGGATTAACCATCTGCATATTCTTCCACCTAGCACAGGTTTGTTAACCAAGTACTTCAAAGCAGAGTGGTCAGTAAACATCTTAAAATGAGATCCTAGCAGATAATGTCGAAATTTTTGTAATGCATATACCATAGCAAGACCTTCGCGTTCTGTCGTAGTATAATTTTTCTCTGCTGTAGACAACTTTCTGCTAGCAAAAGAGATAGGGTGATCGATATTACCTTCACCTAGCTGAGCGAGCACAGTACCTAAGGAAATAGAGGATGCATCAACATGCACATGAAACTCCGTGTTCCAGTCAGGGAATACTAGGATAGGGGCAGTGACCATTTTTTCTTTCAGAATGTCGAGGCTTGCTTGGCATTCTGGTGTCCATTCGAACTTAATATCTTTCTTTAGCTGCCTTTCCATTGGGGCGGTAATCTTGGCATATCCTTGGATAAATTTCCTGTAGTAACCGTTGTGACCAAGCGTTGTGCGAAGTTGTTTGACAGACTTCGGAGGTGGCAGATTCACAATAATAGCGATCTTCGCAGGGTCCATCATCAATCCCTGCTTACATACCACATGACCAAGTAGAATGCCAAAGGGTGCACAGAAAATGCACCTTTTTAAGTTCAAGGAGATTTGGTGCTGTCTGCATTTGTCCAACATAAGTCTCAAACTAGTTATATGGTCTTTGACTAGCCCAAAAATAGTCCAATCATCAAAGTAAACTTCTAGGAATTTATGGATGTATTCTTTAAACGCGGAGATGACTACTCGAGAAAATATGGCAGGTGCATTCTTCAACCCGAAGGGCATAACAGTATACTGGAAGGATCCCATTTCGGTAGCAAAGGTTGTCTTATGTCGGTCCTCTGGAGCAATTCGGATCTGATGGTAGCCAGAAAATCCATCGGTAAAAGAGTATACTTCTTGACCTCCGACATTGTCGAGCACTTCATCTGTAAAGGGAGTGGGAAAAGGGTCGTGCAGACAGGCATCATTGAGTTTCCTTAGATCGAAACAGATTCGGATTTCACCCTTAGTCTTCTTCTCCTGGACGAACATAGGGCTGACCCACTCAGATTCTTCAACAGGTTCAATTATTCCTGCAGCAAGCATCTTATCTAACTCTAGCTTAACCTTTTCCTTGTATTTTGGATTCAATCTATAGGGGCACTGCTTCACAGGCTTCACATCAGGCTTCAGGGGGATATTCATTACACCGATATCTCCCAGGATACCTTTCATTTCAGAGAACTTTGTCGGAAAAAGATCTTGGTATTCATGGAGAAGTTGAGTTACCTTTCTTACCATCTCATCATCCCAATAGTCGCCAATGGTAGCAAACTTAGGTTGTGCATCGGAACCAATGTTAATTGTGCACGTCTTCAAGGGTTGCGTTACTTCGGGAACTTCAACTGCCGACCCATGCACGTCGCAGTATCCTTCTGACTCAGGGATATCGAGACGGCGCGGGTCCTCCTCCTCGTCGACTGTGAAGTTATAACATTCGACTGCGAGGGCTACTTGGGTGGCCCAATCAGGGTGATTTTATGTCACTGCTTGTTCGTTAAATACCTTAGTATGGATGATCCTGATAGCTACGTCTAGGGCTGGACAGACATCATTAGTAGAGAAAGTATTGATAAAGCTATGAACAAGACAGTCCCAACTTACAGTATCTTGGCGAAGTTCAGCCTCCACGTACCAGTTCTTCGCTAGTGGTCCCAACGTGTGCACAAATCTATGTACCCACTCATCCTGAGGTACATACTTCCATGCTTCGTAGCATTTTCTTAAGTGGTCCTGAGGGCAAGTTTTTCCCTCAAACTTGCTTCGCATCTTTGCCAACTGGTCTGAGAACCTCAGGCGAAGGAGCTTCTGACATGCTTCCCAGGTAGGGATCTACTTCTTATGGCTCGTCCACCATCTGACTATTGTGGCTCTGAATGCTAACTCTAGGGCCTCCATTTTCTGTAGGTCAGGTATCTGATCCGAGAATTGTACAATAAACGGTTCAGGATCTGTCGAACCATCATATACAGGTATAGTTCTGGGTTGTGAGTTAACCCATTTGAGAGACTTGGTAGGGCAGACATTGCGGCCCCTATGGTGCTCAGATAATCGGTGTTGCCAGTTTTCTAATTCATCTTCAGAATCCATCATATAGGAGCTACCAGACTCCCACCTTGCGGCCGGAGGATCCTCATAACCTTCTTCCTGCGCAGTGATAGTAGAGATGGGTTCCGCATCAGCTTGATCCTCATGTCGGAGTGGTTCTGTGTACCATGCCCCTTGTGAAGGATCCAGGGGCAGGATGACCCTGAAGTCTTTCCCTTCGAAGACCATCTGTCTCTTCTTTAGGTTAATGACTGCGGCATTTGCCATTGCCCATTCAATTCCTAGCAGGTCCGGGTAAGGGTTGCTGTCATCAATGATCTCAATTACTTCGAAGTCCGCGAAGGTGCTGACTCCGTCAATATCTATTTGGAGATCCAGGAATCTTCCTAAAGGTACAATCTTTTGCTGGTTAGCTAGCCTCAACTGTATAGGGGACCAGGCAAGGGTAGGTTTCCCCATTTGTTCCCAGGTTTGTTTGGTTAAAACATTTACATCGGACCCTAAGTCCAGAATAACATCGGTCATATCATATGCCCCTATCTAAGCATTCAATCGCATTTCCCTGCCGGTCCTGTTGACTCGATGAACAGTTTTGTCCCGACCACAGCTTTGCAGAGATTCGTAGGAAGCGATGACGTTCTGCAACTCATTCAGAGCATCTTGATTTCTTAAAAGTTTGAGGCAACTTTGTAAAAAGGTAGACAATATACTTACTATATCCATCGAAGCTTCGCGGGGCGGCGACTGAGGCTGCGCAGGTGCGCTGGGTGGGCTAGGGCCAGCAAAATATTTCTTGGCCTCCAGGAATGTCTCTTTCTCTTTGATGATATCAAATGTAGGGATTTTCTCAGGAGCCTTCCGAACTAGAGCTTCGGCAGGTCGGTTTGGCGTATTTTGGATGTGTGTTGTAACTCCACTTCTTGTAACTACATTGATGGCTGCAACAGGGCGGGGCTCTATAGAAATCATCTTAAGGTTCTGAGTAGGGGTGGTCTGTCGTGCCTGAATCTTAGCTATCAACTGGGGGCACTGCTCAATCACATGATCTACTATGCGGCAATATCGACACGTCGTAGTGGGGTTCCGACAGTCGCGAGCCAAATGCCCAGCTTGGTTACAATTGTAACACACGAATTGGTTTTGGCCTCGCCCGGCCATGCCACCACGGCCTCCAGAAGTACCTCATCCAAAGGCACCCCCCTGGTAACCATAACTATCGTTACTTGGGCCTTCCGTGTGCACCCGGTAAGCTTCATAGGTGCGGCACTCATCCTCATTATGACCTACAGATTTGCAAAAATTATAGTAGGAGTTCTTAGTTCCCTGTCCATACCTTTGCAGCAGGTAACAGTTCTCAGGTCGGTGCTGAACTGTCATTCTGCAAAGCTCACAATAGAGAACTTGTGGCGGAAAGGGGTTCGGCGCACCTGTCTGCAAGTACTTGTTTACCAGAGGGCACCGTTCCTTGTCGTGACCTTCGGTCTGATATTGCGTACACCAAACCTCTTCGCGATCAGGTTTTCCCTTTTTCATTTCGCGAAGTTCTAGGGCCATCGCGGCTAGCTGTGCTTGGATTTGAGCAATACCAGAGTCATCTCCAACAGGGGCAGTCTCTAGTTTCATTGCGATTTCCAGAGCCTCTTGCTGGTCAGCAACCTTCTGTTGCATGAGTGGAGTTCTGATATGTGGTAGCAATGCTGCAATAAACCATTCCTTGTGCTGTGCAGGACTAATGGTAAAGCTCACTTGGTCCAGGAGAACTTTGAATCTCTGATCAAAGTCCCACGCTGATTTGCCACGTCTCTATTGAATTTCCTTGAGTTCCGTGATGCTTTGCGACTCCGATTTAGGATTCTTAAATTCTTTGATTATGGCCGCCTTGATCTCGCCTAAAGTAGGGCTCTGAGTGCTGGAAAATTTCATGAACCATGTCAGAGCCCGGTCCCGAAAGGAAGTAATGAGCTATGCGGCTCGCACATCCGGATCTGTAATTTTCTTCGCGTTCCATACTGCTTCGCAGAGAAACCAGAACTGTTCTGGGTCCTCTGATCCCGTGCCTTTAAAGATGGGGAGTTTAATGTCATCAACGAGGTGGGCCATGGAGTTTCTGGGGGGGTTGGGAGGGGGGCAGGACGTCGATGGGGGGGGAGTTACGGGGGCAGACTGGCCTGTGGCCAGAATACTCGGGCCTGGTTGACTCTCAGACTGCAATGGAATTTCAGGGGTAGCGGAGCGGCATTGTGGGGTGACCGGAGGGTTTCCAACCGAAGGGTTTATTTCAGAATCTGATGCTTCAGGGTTTACAGGAGTGGACACAGTAGCCTGACCTAAGGAAGAAGGGTCAAAACCTCTCTTATACCTTTTTCCGTTTTGCAGCAACCCACTTTGCTCGTCGAAAGGAGTGTCACTTGCAAACATATGTTAGTACGACTAAACTAATAGTCCGATTCAAACAGCAATATACCTTTTTCGGCCAATAGTATTTTAATCCTTAAGCTTAATAAATTCAAAAACTTACCGCGGCGCCCTTTGAAGAACTGTCGTTCAGCTTCGCTGAAGGAGCTACTTGCGTCAAGGGCAAACTCCGTCACAAAAGATTCCAACGTTCGCGTCGTCCAAAAATCAGCAGCGCGGGATACCTCGTTGTTCACGTATTGCACAAGATTGATCCTCACCGAGGTCCACGCGGGAACCCGTCAAGCTTGGAAGTTCGTCCTTCTCACTGTTAACCTAGACAACCACTAGTGCAACTCTATGTGGATACTACCAAAGAAAATTTCATAAGCATCACAAAAAACATACCTTTGTAAAAATTCACTTACACTACACCACGGATTGGCGTTCTCTTGCTGCGCAAATTTCAAACCGATCTCAGCAAACCGATCACTGATTTCCTTCACCGAGGGCCTCCAGAACATAGCCCTTGAGGTACAATGTAAACCCCTCTTGAGCAGGGACTGAGTTCAACCGGCAACGGAACCAATTTGTTGGGCACTAGGGCAGACCCAGGTTTAATCCTTTAGTGTCGCACCAACAAAAGACCCACAGTGTTGGCCCTTTCGGCAACAACCTGGGCGCAGGTTGCAGTCTCACCCGAAATAGCTATAGGGTGCCGTAGAATCAGGTTTCTGCAAGCCGAGAGGGGGATTACTGTACCTTAGCCTTTAATAACCTTATTAATCAATACTTATAAAGCTTTACCATTCATTCACATATAACTTCGCAGATAAATAAACAGTCGTGACTTGCTCAACCCACTACAGGGAATTCACAGCGAAGCTAAATATTAACATCGATCTAACTTATCAGATGTATACAGTTATTAATGCACAAAAGACAACAAAAACAGAAATAGCACAAGAAACCACAACACCGGATATAACGTGGTTCACCCCCAGTGTAGGGGCTACGTCCACAAACTGTGTTCTATTCAACTTGCTACAAAACCACAGTTTGATCTGCGCACTCAGCTGCAGATCCCTTCAATCCTTAAAAAGCCGCGCACACAGCAGCAGGCCCCTGCGCACACAGCTGCAGGTCTTTCCTCAATCTTCTTTACAAAATCCCTCTGCGCACACAACTGCAGAGGTCGTCCACGCACACAGCTGGGACTTAACCTTTCCTTACAATATCATCCTTAGCTTCGTCTTAATCTTTCTTACATCATAAAACCTAACCTATATTCTTTGCACAAGCGCTTATTTATACTGCGCATTTTTACAAAACCATGGTCTTAAACCATGGGCACCCAGAACCCTAAACCCTGGATTTCAACCAAGGGTTTATTACAAAAAAGGAGTTTTAACTTCCCCCGACACCCCTAAGACTGTTTTGACCCATAACTCCGCTTACAAACTTTCTACTTAACCGCGGAGTTACCCAATCATGGAGTATGCGTCCCAACAAACCTGTGTTGCAGTGGAAGCTTTGCCTCTGAAGATACGGGAGTTTCTTTCTAACTAAAGCTTCCAAAGGATAAATTTAGGAAGAGTCAACCAGCAGGATTTAACCAAGTTTTTTTAATATTTGATAAAGGAAAGAGAGAGGCCCAATTAATTAGCATGGATTGGATGTTCCCAGGAAGACGGAAAGAGCTAGCTATACCTACTAAATCTTGATGCCAAACATTTTCTATGAAAGAGAAAGCAATTAACAAATGATTGGATAATTCTGAATTTGAGACGCAGAGGGGGAATCTAGTGTGTCCTCCCCAACCTTTTTTCCTAAGATTGTCCCCAGTTAAGATCTTATTATGAGCTAGAATCTAGATAAATAAATCAATCTTAGGGAGGATTTTAACTTTCCAAATGGTTTTCCAAATAGCAGGATTGTTTGGAACATGGGGAGAATACTTGATGCACTTATATCTTGCAGCTTTGGTGTAAACACCCATCCTGTTTCTACAACCTCTGGTGTATTTAATCTTCTTTGAAATTGGCTTTTTACCTTGAAGGTAGGAGATAAAGGCTTGTCTTTCAACCTGCAAATGAGGAGGGCAATTTGGTAGACACTGATTTTTCCATGTTTGAGGAACATCATCACTCAATTCTAAAATATCCCAAAGAGTTGTTATATTTTGATTTTTCAGAAATTATGCAATCTGAGCAATACCTAGTTGTGAATATAGAGGAGGATCCCCTGTTATTGATTCATCCCAGAGATTAATATGCTTTCCATTTCTTGTAAACCGAGTGAGATGAGTAGAGAAGGAGCTATAATATTTTCGACATATAGGAAAAATAGGAGAACCTTTTCCCACTCTAGGGGAGTTGTCCATACATCTTGGACGATTTCTAGTGAATTTTTTTTCCATAAGGCTTGCTTGCTCCATGAAGTTTTTTCAGAGACTAGGTTCCATAGAATCTTGGCTCCAAGGGCTAGATTTTGTGCCCTAAGTTCCCAAATTTGGAGGCCACCCTCCATCAGACGCATTGAGATTTTTTCCCAACTTAACAATGGAAGTTTTTTTCATTATGTTTTCCTCCTTTCCACAAGAAGCATCTTATCAAGGCCTCATCCTGAGAACTTATATATTTCAGAGCCAAGTGGATGGAGCACTGATAGATGGGGATGCTGGTAAGAACTTCCTTAATTAGCACAATTCTCCCAGCAGGATTTAGCCAAGAATATTCCCAAGTGTTTATTCTGACTTTTCTCTTGTCAACTAGATGAAGCCACGTGGAGGAATTTGAAGTAGTTTTGAAAACATGAACTCCTAAGTACTTAAAATATTCCCATTGATTTTTCCCCTCTATTCCCAAAATTCTGGAGATATATGACATTTCCCTTGGATTACAGTTCCAACCATAAATTTGACTCTTTTTGTAGTTGATTTTACTTCCTGAGGAATCTTGATAAAGATCTAGTTCTTTCCTAAAATATCTTGTTGATTGAACACCTGCTCCTCCAAGAAGGATTGTATCATCGACAAATTGAGCATGATTAATATCTTTATTGCCCCTAGTAATAGGAATCCCAATGAGCTCTTGACGATGTTGGATTTGATCCAATTGAAAGCTAAGTACTGAAGTTTTAATTGCATAGATAAGAGGAGAGAGAGGATAGCCTTGTCGTAGAGCTTGTGAGGCTTGAAAAAAACCTGCTAACCTGCCATTAACCATAGGAGCAATCCATGGAATTCCATCACAAGATTTAACCCAAGATATGAAGTCTGGATTAAACCCAAAGTGAAGCAGGACCTGGAAGAGAAAATCATGTCTAACTCTGTCAAAAGCAATGGCTAAGTCTATTTCTATAACCATACCTTTTTCACATTTCTGAAGACTTGAGTGAATTACCTCCTGGACGAGGATGATGTTGTCGGCGATGTGCCTTCCTTTTATGAAGCCACCTTGATTTTCCGGAATTATGCAAGGAAGAATATATTTAAGCCTATTTACAATAACTTTAGTGATAATTTTATACCTAATGTTGCAAAGGGAAATGGGTCTAAAATGGTCAAAGGAGACGGCCCCTTTTTCTTTTGGGATGAGGGATATAAAGGTTGAATTGGCGCTTCCTCCAATCTTATTGCAGGTTTGGGATTTCAATACCATTTTGTGGAGATCCATTTTGACTATTTTCCAATAAGCTTTGAGAAATATGGCGGTAAAACCATTCGGAACTGGAGCTTTCTCAGGCTCTATGCTAGCTAAAGCTTTCTTAATTTCCTTTTCAGAAACAGGGGAGGTAAGGGCCCTATTTGTGGCCAGATAAATTAGGGAAGGGATTAGATTCAGGAAAGGGGAGTTAGGGTTAGCCCGAGGAGGTCTTTCCTCATTATATATATTCTTGAAATGTTCTATGGCCTCTTGGTTGATTTCCTCAAAGTATTGAATAATCTGGTCTTGCTTATGAATTTCTTTAGCTGCTTTATACTGCTTATGTCCTTTATCTTGTTTGTGAAAGAAGCTAGTGTTTTTATCCCCATAGTTTAGCCAAAGACATCTAGATTTATGTCTCCAGTATTCCTCCTCTACTCTACAATCAGAGTGCATATTCCTTTGGAGGGAGGCTTCTCTTTCCAACTATCCTCGTCAATTATTTGATCTCCCTTCTAGATCTGATGCTGCTCCAAGAGTTTCTGGGCCTCGACTATTTGCATGGCTAGAGTCTTTAAAGACTTAGCCCGTGATTTAAGAGCACCTTTGAGTTTCCTAAGCTTTTCTTTCTAGACAAAAAAGGGAGATCCCGAAACTGGGTCCTTCCAAACATTTTGAATTATGTCCTAAAAGCCATCCTACTTGATTTGGGATGGGCTAAATCTAAAGGGAATAGGCCCCAGATTCTTATCCTCGGAGAGATCCAAGAGAATTGGTTTTAATGTGATACTCATTAGCATTTCCATGTGCTATTACACGTGCGAAAATGTAAATACTTTAATTTTTCGATTTTAAATTTATAAAAGACACATATAATCTTAACAAACTTCTTAAGAATAAAAAACCACATATTTAGAAATATAGTTAAATATATAAATTAAATTAAATTAAATCAATTTATATATTATTAAATATAAACAAATTATTAGCTTAAATATTATCAAATATATCAATATAGACCCATCTTAAACCTAGATTTATCAAGCATGGAGAAGTATCTAATTTCTTAAAATGTTATTTTTTTAATTTTTTAGAGGTCCATAAAGGAAATTTGAATTTTTTATTTGGTTTTCATTTTTAATTTTATGAGCCAACATGAATTTTTTCAATTAATTTTTATTTTTATTTTTGGCATATCACGTTACCCATTATGTTGCTTTATCAGACAACATCTTCCATGTAGAGCACCTATCTACTCTCAGTGCAAAAAATGCATGTTGAAAAGTTCACATTTACTCACTATTAATAAAAGTATGAACCATATTGTTCATTGGGCTATAAAATTGTGCATTAGATATCATCAAATAAACTAATATGGTATATCTGTATTATGTAAAAGTGCAATATCCATCATATTTTATAAAAAAACTACTAATTTTACAAACTATCAAAAACCAAAATAGTTCACAATTATCTACTATATATAGGTTCCTTGCCCATTCCTATGGGAAGATGTGTTTCAAGAGAGGTCCTGGATCAATTTCCTTTATAGAATCGTTGTTTACCTACCATAGTTGTGCACGATTCTCTGCTAACAGAAGCCCCTGTTTTGAAAGAGAGTCAACTAGGATGTTTCTCTCTCGATGGATGTGCCTGAAATAGATATTGTCAAAGAGCTGAAGCAGTCTGCAAATATCCTCGTATATAGTCATTAGATATATATTTTTAAAAGGTCTTTTCTTCTTGAGCCATTCAATGACCAAAACAAATCCCCAAATAGCTATAAATTCTTAACTTATATGTGGATAGCCAATTTAAGGGTCAAGTATAAAGTTATGAACTCTACAAGATTATTAGTGGTTGATCCAAGACCAATTGAGAACTTGAACTAATGGTTGTCGAAGATGTATAGAGCTCCAATGGATCCCCATTTACATGGATTACCAACAACAACAACATCAAAGTAACACCCTGCTTTTGATTTATCAATATACTCCATCACTATATTCTTCATAGGTTTATTTTTCAAATTCTGTCAGAAATGTTCCAAAATGGATAACTTTTTGCTACATATATATGTGGTGAGATATAAGTATCTTGGATTATCACTTTATTTCAAGCAAGGCACGCCCCCCAGATCATGAGGGTTGAGAGAGCTATGAAATACTAAAAGGTATAGCTTTTCAACCAGATCTGAAAAGCATCATTTAAATCTTCCCCTCCCCAAACAAAATGAACACTTGTAACCACAAATACATACTTCCAAATTTCAGACATATATGGGAAAAAGATGAAGATGTGATTTATGTAATCACCATCAAAGTGACATAGTGAGCATCTCCTAGGTCCAAATCCATATATTTTTATAAGATGGTCCCAAACTGGAAAATTTTTGTTGGGTAAAATATGCACTATCTAATTCAACACTTAATTGTCAACCCGAGAAGGGAGCTTGTGAGATGCAAACACTATATGTGCAGGATTGAATGCTTGAAATAACCTAAGCTAACTAAAGATGCAAATGCACTAATTATGTAACTACATGATGTTAAACTACATGCATGACTATCATGAGTTAAATGCAGGAATCCAATCTATTCTTATAAAAGCAGGGAAACTATTTAACAACTGAAATTCAAATCTAATATACTGTTATGCTAATCTATTCTATGGAAGGGAATTGTAGATAGTAATCTAGAAAGCGATCACTTGGTCTGAAAGAGATTTAAATAATGAAAGAAAAACTAACTACTTGCAGCAAGTTATATGATCTATGTTATAAATTGGAGACTATTCCATGTATGCATGAGTAAATGCCTATCTAAGAATGCAAGTGAAACTGATTTATGGAAAGCAATGAACTATTTAATTGCAAATTCGTAGAAAGCAAAGCAAGTAACTATGGATTCGTAGAAAGTGTTGGAATATAATCCATCGGGATTATACGTTACTGTAAATATTAGGAATATGAAGAGACTCTCGGATGTGTTATCCCAAGAGTCATAGTAGAAGTATAAATAAAGGCATTCTATGGAGAAATAATATGAATTCAGGAGTTATTCCACCTGACAGTGGTATCAGAGCGATTCATAACTCCTGCATGTACAATCTGCATTCTGCTGCTATCTGCACCCTGGGCTTTCCTCAGTCTGCAAATTGCATGCATTGGTGCATGCGCTGGCTGCTCTATCGTTCATGAGTGATGCGATAGTATCTCTCTGAGCTGAATGGGTCGCCCTCCTCCTCTTGCATATTGTTGTTGAGTCTTTGCCTTTGTGGAGACTGCACGTTTGATGTGTAAATATTGTTGCGTCGTTGCCTTAGTGGAGAGATTGTTAGAGCTGTGCTTCAGCTCGTGATGTGTGGGCATTCTCCTTTGAAGTGTGTGAGCACCCTCCAACTACTGCATGTTCTCCTTTGAAGTGCGAGAGCACTCTCCAACTCATGAACCCTACTCTGGTCACTGCATAGTGAGTGAAGGATTTCCCCATATCTTGTGTGGAGACATCTATTGAATTGTCTGGTTATCCTCCAGTTTGTGAAAATTGCGTGGATACCTGCCTTCTCTTTGTGTGGAGACCATCTCACCATTCTCTGCCTTGATCCCGTTCTCTGCTACGGCATTGGTGACTGCCTTGATCCTGTTCTCTGCCTTGATCTTGTTCTCTGCTACGGTGTTGGTGACTGCCTTGATCCCGTTCTCTGCCTTGATCCAATTCCAGTCACACAATCATGTTTTGAATATTGTTTTTGTGATTGTGCTCTATCAAATATTGTGAGATATCTGTGAGGAGCCTATGCGTTCCATATTTGAAGCTGTAATAATATTTTGTGCTTTGTGAGCTACAAATTCTGACTCTGAACTGCTACTTCAATGAGAGGGAAATATCTTGAGAGTTGTGACTTTGACTGATAATAGAAAGTTGCGACCAACATAGATTGAAGATGCCTTGATGTTGAATGTTTGTCGAAGATCGGTGAGAAGATTAGGATGAAGAATCACGCCTTTTGATTTGCATGAAGACTGAACCTGTGATATGCTGCTGTGATTTATTTGAATCCTGATTTCTTTGTTGTGTATTTGATGAGCTTGTGACTAATAGTTGATACGTTGGAGAAGAAGTGCATGTTGCGCTTCTCTTTTCTGAAGCGATTCTCTTCCTTGTGAACTACTGAAACTGTGACTACATTGCCAGAGAAGATTGTTGGTGTACGTCTGTATTTTGAAGAGTGTTGCAGCGTTGACATTTTCTACGTTGAGGACTGAAGTGTTGAAGCTTAGAGTTGAGGATTGACCTCCTCATTTGCTTACTGTTGCAAGCTATCTTGTTTTGTCAGTGTTGGAGTCTCATTGCCGTGACCACAAGACTTCTTACCAGTTCAACTAGATTGTGGTCTAAGTTTGTATGACAATAGCAGAGACATTGACATTGTTGTAAAGCTTGAGGAAGGTGGCAGAGACTTAGACCTGCACCTTTACTCTTTCTTCTTTTTCTCCTATTGTTTTAGTTGCAAGATTCAATCACAGAAGATGCAATCTATAGCATCTGTAGTTGGTGCCACTCTCACTGGAAAAGACACTTATCCAGAATAGTGGAGGAAGATCAAATCCAATGATCTTCCCATCCAATCCAAATATCATCCCAAAGGAGAAAGCAGCATGAGAGGCAGAGGAAGAAGAAACTTCAGAGGTAGAGGAGGCAGAAACAACTCTAGCAAAAGATAACAAGACTCCACATGAAATGTGGTTTGGCCATCTCCCTTCAGTCAAGCATCTCAGAGTTTTTGGTTCCACCTGTTATGCCTTGATTCCAAAGGAGCAAAGAAACAAGCTTGGTGCTCGAAGCAGAAAATGCATTTTGCTGGGGTACGAAGAAAACTCCAAGGCATACCGTCTGTATGATGAGGTAAATAAGAAGTTTGTTATTTCCAGAGATGTCATTTTTCTTGAGACTAATAAAAATGACCA